>JANFAE010000419.1:0-92501 GCA_024613145.1 Pisolithus marmoratus
CGCGATTGACAAACCTAGAGACTGGGGGCAGTTAGTAGGGTTTTAGCATACATATATTTAGTAAGATTCACATATTGACATGAAAATATCTCCAGTCATTGTCACCATCTGCCGCAGGGCACATGAATGAGGGTCCAAGATATTCGTTGGTATGACCATGTGCAAACGATGGGATGAGATGCACACCACGAAGCATGACATCAGGATCCACAAAACCAAAAGCATCTGGATCGCCTGCTTCAACAAAACTGATGCGGTGGAGGCGATGTGCCGTGAAGCCTCCTGGCAAGTTGACACATCAACCAAACCATCTCACGAATAGGACATTCATTTGTTCGATCCCATGACTAGTTGAATCTGAACTGAAGTGGCAGATGTTGACATGAAAGATGCGAATGACACGTGCATACCAATATGGATGGCACAGTTCATCAGTCTCGTGGGATACCATCATGATGTCAGGCCGAGTACGAGGATTGATGGAATCTTGCTCGCGCCGCAGGTCATACGTGGTATAGTTAACCCGTAATACGCTGTGTTCATACATAAGGTTGTTGACGATGACAAGGGAATCCCTGTCTTCATCAGAGAAATCTTGGAGTTCACTGTCAAACTTGTCTTTGAGGATACGTCCAAGTAGGTGGTCCTTCAGTCATGGAAGAAATTTCTATGAACTTGATTCAGTACAGATTGTTGTGGTGGATGAACCGGCACGTACCTCCATTGCTGGATCCCCTGCATGGTCACTCAACCATCTTGTGATATCCTGAGATTGTCGAGATGACTCTGTGATGTGGTAGTGCTGGTCTGGTGACGTTCGTGATTGCCCTGGCTGATCCCCTTCTACATTCTGCTTCCTGTTCGTACCAGAGCTTTTCGCATGCTCTCCAAACTGAGTATCCAGTATGCATTGCAGGTAGTGCTCCCGTGACTCCAGTATGGTCATTGATGCCACCATTGTATCTTTGGTTTTCGACGTCCATGGGTATCGTCACTTGACTCATTGATGTTGTAACTCTCCCTGCAAAAAAAAGAAAAGACAGCTAAACTTGGCACCTCACTGCTGTGCATGAGACTTACTGTTTGCGTTGTGTAGTTGTCAGTTGTACCAAAACAACAGATCATATTAGGATAGTCTCCCAATGCATGATACTTGTAAGTTTGCAGGTTTAGTAACTTCCATTTGGCTGTCGAGTGTGAGGCATTGGCCTGTTTGGCCTCTCTATGACTGGACTGTGTCGCAAGGGCCGGTTTTCGATGGCCATGGGTTGTTGTCTCCTGTGGGAGTTCTCGGGTGTCAAAAGTGTCACATGTAACTTTGACAAACTGCCACACAGAGTGTGCGAGTGTCAATGTGGCCATGTCAAAGAAAGCTAGAGTGTCAGACATATGTAACCGCAGCTTTGCATATGCATGCCAGCTTGCTAGGTCAAAGAGCAAGTTTAAAATACAACTATCATGTGGTTCAGGAAGCAGGTTTTCGAACACAGGGAGCGCACACTGTGAAGTCACTACATCATAGATAGTACATTTGGGAATTCTAATGGACACACCTGAAGCAAATCTTCAAAGTCGTGTGCAGCAAGCCTTTTCATCGCTGATGCATTCCTATTAAATTTGTGGATGGTACCCCTCCTGAAGGGGGGAACGGCACGATAACTCCACACTAGGTTAGGTACGACATCTTGATTGTGACAGCAATACACATACCTTTTATTTAACTCCTGGATCCCTTGCCCACCAGCTGCATAGAGAACGTGTATTAAATGCATGAAAATTGCTTTCCATACTCCCAGCTCCAACTCATGGAGTAGATCGACAACCAGCAACTTGAAGAAATTGATACTGAATTGGTAGAGACGATCTGAGAAAGCATTCTTTGAAGGGCATCAGTAACGGCAAGGACCTGTCTGCATACAAAATGTCATTACTTACATATATTGGCACATACGAGAACTCGTTCAACAGTGCCTTGACTTGCTCACCATCAACAGAAACACCCTTCTCAAAAATCAAACAGCGTGCAGCTGCAATGCGATGATGCCTCTCATCATTATCCACTCAGACTTTCCTGATTCGATGCTGCATATCGTGTACCATGCCCATCTTGTAAGTCCGCTTTTTTGGTTAAGCACTGAGGGCATGGGTGGGCACTGAGGAATTTAATCCCCGCAATGAGGACCCTATAGGAGTAATAAGTATCAGTACAATGTATATTGAATGAATGGGATGTAGTACTTCTCAGGATAATCTGCTGAGTAGCTGAAGAAATGAGGAAACACTTGTCGCACTATCCTATCAGCACAACATACCACGACTCCATACTCATATGCATGCATAAACTTCGCATCCAGTAACAGGTCCCATATACCTTGGTATAGCTCCCATTTGCAGTGGGTATAGGTTTCACTGGTCGCAGGTTCACCAAAGCGCAATGTATATATCTCTTGAAAGTTATCAGGGAGCTAAGATGATGTCAGCGATTGTTATCATGTCACTGATATGAATACGCACCGTTGGGATATACACAATGTGATGGCATGCTCGTGCTGAAGGCTTACACCGTGTGTACTTTGACTGGTTAGCAAAGAATAGGTAGAACGGCCACATGGATGCATCGCCAAAGCTTGCAAGATGAGTGGAATCTGACCAGACCATGAGACCAGCCAAAACATGTTCGAGATTATCTCCAGGTTCACGGGGCAAGGCATAGACCTCCTTGTAAGAGTCAAGCATCTCAGGCAATCCAAACAATTCTGAGAAGACATCTATAACATGGTGATCAGCAGTCTTCCAGTGCTGCATATAAGGAGTCATGTGGAGCGAGGTACCAAACTCATGATCTTCGAACACAGATGTAATTACATCTGTCAGGTCACAGTGGTAAATGCCATCAACAGTGATGATGGGAGCAGTGCCTTCTGACACAAAGCATTCCTTTTCCTTGGGAAGATGGAAAGACACTGACGAATGCTTCCACCCATGCTCTTCACGGAACAGATTGTCTTTAGTCTGTAAGAATTTGTCAAGAAGTTTCATTTCCCGAGCATGTGTGAAACCAGTGAGATCCTTCATGTTAAAGAGAGGGTCCATCTGGATTTGCGCAAGCCAGTCAAGTTCTGCTGCTGATTTTTGATTCGTACCAGAGTACTGCCAGGCCAGCAGGAGGCCACATGTCGGATTTGTAAATGGCATGAAGATATCACCCGATGTTGGGTTTGCCACCTCGCCAGGACCCATAACCAAATTGGGCAATGTAGTGCCTCTAGACCTAATGCCAGTATCAAGGGTGGGGGCATTGCATGCAGTAGCCAAAGACTCGAGAGGAATGAAAGTTGGTTGGGTAACATATGTTCAATAAAGTCCAAAGGCATCTAGTTCAGAAACAAATGGTTTTAGCTGTGAAGATTCACTGGAATGGTGAGATGAGTCATCCGAAGTGGATGGCAAAGATGGTAATGGAATACCAGGCTCCCATTGCAGACGGCCTCGCTGTTGATGAGCAGACAAAGGCATGTGTGCAAGGTGCGTTGAACTTCCTGGGAGGAAGTCGGTGAAGCGGGCTGGCATACAAATGAGACGACCTGATCTTTGTGAAATAACTGGGGGAGGCAGTGATGGTGGCCCTGACATTGCACCTTGATGCTGCTGGAGTATGGGTGTCAGTGTAGTAGTATACAGGTCTCATAGTGTACATGACTTACTTCATCATCCATGTCACCAAAGGGCAGTACCAGGCAATCGTGGTCATCGACCACTCCTTCTTCGAAGACGTTTGGTGCTTGGTCGAATGTGGTGGGACACTTCTGGCTAACAGTTGCCACTTGACATGCCCTCTTCTCATCTTTCGTATGCCTCTTCCATGATTTGCACTTGCACTCGAATATTTGGTCAGTGAGTTCATGATAGTGGGAACACTGACTAAGATGTGCAGACAGTTGTTTCTGCATGCCAAATGGGGCATCACACCCAAGACAAGTGTGTGCTGAAGAGCTCATGAGGTATGAGGGAGTGAATGTGGACACAATGAGATTCGATACACAGGTAATATATATCATGTACAAATCAAAGACAATTGCATACTACATGCAGTGCGTCAGTGCGATTCAAAGACAATAAATTTCCTATAACATACCATATATCACTCCACTGCAGGTTGAAGCCTGTGCTCACCCCAACCCTGAGTTGCAATGGAATGATTGTAGTTCATTAGTTCCTTGCATCTGTGGAGATTAGCATCGACCTTCACATCCGGTAATTAGCCAGTGACATATACAGTCGAAAAAGGCTGTGACTTACCTAGCGGTGTGCTGCATTGTCGGTCATAGTGCTGATGCCAACTTGAGCCCCTGGGATGGCCAAATCGGGATACCGCGGGCCTGCCTACACCAGCACCGGCCTTTCTCCACCAGCTGTGGATAAATCTGCCATTGCCTGAATTATCCGATCCACTCGTTACCCCATCTAACTTGCCCAACGTCTCTACATCGTCTAATTCAAAGGACAAGGAGAAAAGAGAGGCGGTCGGTGTCATTCAGAAAGCCCTCCTTGCAACGAATAGCCTCGTTGAGGAGTTCATGCTTGCCAGTATTAGTGTTGCTATGCGCATAAATGAAGCGTTTCCACACAGCAGACGCCTTAGTGAGTACTGATCCCAATTATTCTCGAGCAAAACACGTGCACTGAATCAGTGGAAGTTGTCACATTGCATCGCCTAAGACGAATTTCGAGAAGTTGTCAGATATTTCACTTTGAACGTGTCTGATTCGGGTGTACTCGATGCCTCTTCGGACAAATGTGTCTAACCTAACCTAACGCGGACGACGGGAGTGAAGGAGTTGACGTGTTGAACTATGAAGATATTGCACGTAGGTAGGAAGGCTGAGCCTGTGGTTTTCCTGAATGAAATAATGGCCTATCTCCCGAGTTATGTTTCCCCCGAATACCCAGTCCGCATCACAGGGACTCACAACCCAATTATCGATATCGTCAGGATCCGACCACACGGTATGCAGAGACACCATCAAACGAATTTCAACTCAGAGGACCCTAGGGCAACATACCACAAATGCGCCTTCGTGGGGGACCTCCCAAGCTCTTCAGAATATGCGAATTTGGCCAGGTCTGGAGAAAGTCCGCCGCGTACGCATAGCGTTTCTCCGTCGATAATCTGAATGTGATGATGAGTTCTGATCGTGATGTCTGCCAGGGATGCACGGTCACATGACACAGCGAGATTCAGATGGTCGAACACGTTATAGCAACCTTTCCATGCATGTGGCGCTTCTGTACTTTTGTTGGCATCCATCTGAGGGAGGGTCGTCAGTATCGCTTGTTCTAGTGCAGGGTGGATCCAGGACCCACCATAGAACCTGTAGACTTGGGTGATTTTTGTCGACTCGTGATTACCCTGCAACAGGGTGATATTGTCAGGATACCTGAATGGACATGAATGACATGGACCAGGTAAATAATTGGATCAGCTAGCCTTGCTTCGAGTGCTAAGAGTAATGATGATACGGTTTCGAGACTATAGTGGCCCCAGTTGACGAAGCCCCCCTATACACGAGAGCGTATAAGCTGCCTCAGCTGCGATCCACGAGGACACCTACAGATGTAGCTCGTCTCTGGCACGTTGATGTCACCACGGATGATGGCTGGGGTCGATACGGGCCGAATATTGGATTCCTCAGGGAGCATGGCTGGGATGATGTTACGGAGGATTAGTTGGGGATCCAGTTGTCGGGGTCGTGCGCCATCGTCGTCGCCTTTGGTTTGAGTAGCTAAGCGTGTCACTGATTTTGATTTTGAAATGTTCCACGCACCGCTTGTCGCGTCGCTGTTCTTTGCAACGGTGAGCTGGGTACTCCACGAATCTGAGGTCGGAATCGTGGACTGGCACACCAGTATTCCACTGCGAAACACCTTCCATGGCGACCTCATCCTCATAGTGGCTACGAGCAACGTCTTTTCCGCGCTCCAACGCTATCGACGGATCAGTAGTGAGCAATCTGTTCAGTGGAGGTTTTGTATTCACTGAAACTCGTTGGAAGCCTGGAAGAGCATCCATGATAATGACGACCCCACCATGGCTTTTGGCGTCTACGACCACTCGGAGTACGTCCCTTTGTGCTCTGCCATTTCATATGCCAGACGCCTGTCACAGATGTTGCATTGCTCTCTGGCCCGGGTGGGTCCACCCTCCATGCGTACGACACATCTACGAGCCATCTTCTCTACGGATGTCGGCCCCACAACCCGTTCATGCTCGATGACGTGAACCAAAGCACATGGCGACCACAACAGGACGGGTTTCTGTTCAAGAGTGCCACGACACTCTTCGTGCTCGCCAACGGTGACACGGCCAGTCACATAGACAGCCAGGCTGGCGACGTTATATGAACGGCGGGGATGGGTACATGACCATTGAGGGGATAGCACTCGTCTCTGTCGTAAGTTGGGAGATGCCAGTGAATACCCCGTCGTCAACGCCAAGGGAAGGAACATTTACGGACGAAGTGACGAACTTGTTCACACCCCCACTTCCTACAGAAGGACTCCGAGGAAGTCTCGCATAGCATCTTCTACAAATCTGCTTGTCGCATTTCATGTACGAGCCCTTCGGGCTCGCGGCTGCTTCGCAGCCTGCCGGGACATGCTTCATCCCAGTTTGCCGACACAGGCTGCATCCCAGTTTGCCAACACAGGCTGCATCCCAGCTCCAAGAGACAGGCTTCAACCCAACTTAGTATCCCTCATGGTATGGTAATGACTTTGTACACATATATCTTTGCACATCTATGGTATGGTATAGTACATTCATACATTGAATCCATGGTATAGTATTACATTCATACATCCAGCCCTCTGAAAACTTCACTGAATACTACATTCATGGTTGTGTTTGTTTGCTGTCCTGGCCCACTGTGCAGCACCTTGATGTTCCTTGGGTGAGTACATCTGGAGAGAGCAACATATAGTTGCCCATGAGAGAATACAGATGTCCTCAGGTCAAGGCCCACATGCTGCACTGTCTGACCTTGTGATTTGTTGATGGTCATTGCATAGGCCAGACAGATTGGGAATTGCAGACAGCGCAGAGGTACTGGAAAGTCATCTGGGTTGGTATCCAAAGCCATGCAAGGTATCAGCACCACATCATTAGTGGCATCTCCATCCCTTCCCTGCAGTACACGACACTCCAATATACGGCGGGTGGATCTGACCAAGACCAGCCTAGTACCATTGTAGAGGCCATGGATGGGATCCAGGTTGCAAAGAAGCATGAGGGGAGCACCAGGCTTCAACTCCAGCTCATGAAGAGGAAACCCTGATGGCTCAAATGTGTTCAGAACCTCCTTTGGAATGTACTCATACTGGTTGTCAGTGACAGAGTCTGCACTCCTGTACACAACCTTCTCTCCAGCAACCTTGCCCAGAATGGTAGCATTGATTTCATGGACTTCAGTGTTCCTGGCAGATAGAATGGTGCGATCCAAGAAGTACTGGTCCTGTGGAGGCTGGTTGGGAGGAGGGTGTAGCAAGTCTGCATACATGGAATTGATCAGGGAGTCCAAGTCACCACCACAGGACATGTGCTGTGGAAGTTCTATCTCCCCATCTGTCACCCCAATGTGCAAGAGCTGCTGTGCCCACTGGTCACACTCAGGATCCCTTCCAAGTCGCATATTTTGGTGGAGATGATGAACTTGAAGTCTGCCCCAGAGGTTGGAGCGACAAAGAGTAGCACCCACTATCTGCTCTCTGGATCCATGAGGAACAACAGGGAGGGTTTGCCTAAAGTCTCCCCCAAAGAGAGTGGTGACTCCTCCAAATGGCTGGCCCTCCTGCAGGAGATCTCTGAGGGTACAATCCACACACTCCACCACATGGTGATGCTGAGTTGGCACTTCATCCCAAATGATCAGAGCAGTTTCTTTGAGCAGCTGGTGGTTAAGGTCATCCTTCTTGATGTTGCAAGAGCTACCCTCATGACGGGGAATGGGGATCTTGAAGCAAGAATGTGCAGTGCAACCACCAGGGAGAAGGAGAGAGGCAAGGCCTGTAGATGCAACACAGAGGACAATCTTGTTGTCAGCACGAACTGAGGCAGTGATGAGTTTGGCCAGGTAAGACTTCCCACACCCTCCTCCACTATGCACAAAGAATGAGCCCCCAGCTGCCTGCTCCACTGAAGCCATGACTGCATCATATAGTGCCCTCTGCTCCTCATTGAGGGTGGGTAGGCCTGCCTGCACAAAGTTATGCAGCACTTCCTGGTCATATGCTCTCTGCTCAGCAATGAGCCTATTTCCCTCATAAATTGCCCATTGCCTCTGTGGTCTAGGCATGGTAGGGAAGTCATCCATGGATCTCCCATTCCTCCTAAGATCTTCAGCAATGAGATGAAGGCCATAATCAAAGACCTGCTCCTCAGAAGGGTCTTCAATGTGGAGGTGGTGGATGAGATAGTGATGTAAGTCATCACAGAGGTTGGCCCTGGACTCTTCCCACAACACATGGGGGTCCACTGGATGACAGTGGACCAGGATGGTGACAAAGAGACGATGCAGTTGAAAGCCAGTACGAAAATGGGCAGCCTCCTGCAAACATTGCAACCACTCCCTGTCATCCTGCAACAGAGCCAGAGCACAGCAAGCCTCCTTGAAATTCTGGTGGAGATGACCATTCACAGTGCGAAGATCCTCATGGGAAGTGGCACCTAAGAAATAGTGGTCAGCAAAAGTCATGGCAGAGATCTGTGGGTGAGAGCACACACACCTTTGACAGCAGTGAGCAGCAGTCGCAAATAAAAGCATTCACCAGCAGTGGGGGGAATGGCATACATCCTTCCAATGGCCTTGTACCTCTGACGGACCTTCCACTTCCTCTGAGGCTTCATCCACACAAAGTGCTTGGGGAAATCCTGGTAGAGGTGGTCTCTGGCTCCAGCAGCAATGAGCTCAGGATCTGCATTGGCCTTAAACCATCCAAGAAGAGGTGAATCCCTTGCATTCTCAATGACATCACCAAGGTGATCTTCAGGGTGGAATGCAACAACCTGGTGGTCAGGGAGATGAACAGGGAGACGGTGTAGAGATGTGTGTGAAAAGACCCTAGGAATAGGTCAAAGTCTCCTAGTGAGAGAGGGGGGGTGAATTCGACCCAGGAGGCTTGAGTTGCCTGGTGTAGAGTCAAGGAGTAAGCAGAAAAGACTGAAAAACGCGCCCTGAAATCCAAATAAAACCCAAGATAATGTCTAGGGACTGTCTGGGGATGGGGAAGTAATATTCCGAGTCTTCTTTCATCTTATTTCCGGCTTCTCGTCTGGGGTAACTCGTCTGTTATTATTCTAAGTATGTACAGTATGCTCGAAGTACTCGCACGGGCTTACATAAGCCACAACGCGTGCAAACACTAAGTAAAAAAAACAAGAAAAGATAAAAGAAAACAAATCAGTAAGTAAAAACAATGAAATAAATGAAATATCCTGGTAGGGAGGATACTTTCCCTACATCCGAGGGTGGCTTTAAATAATGACTGTCCCCAGTCATCACCTACCGAGCTGTATCATAATCTGAGGCAAGGGTATCATCCTTGAAACAAAACTCTAGCTAGAAATGTGAAAACACGAGCTTGAAACAAAACAAACCACATAAAAGAAACAAAACTACTACTCAGCTGATGGGGGAATGTAGTTAAAGCGACTCGAGGGTGAATCGAAGGGGGAACAAAGCTCAGGGGGAGCTCGAGGGTAGCTCGGAGGGGACCACTCGACCCTCAAAGGGGACTGGGTAGCTCGTGACCTCAAAGGATTCCTCGGAGTCATCTTGGGTCGAACTTGAGAGGTGGCGAGGGGTGGAACTGATCCTGAACTCAAAGGAGGGAAAGGTAACTGAGAAGCCAACCCTCCTGGGCCATGAGCAAGGGCCCAGAAGTCCAAACGAGCCTGTAATGTGCGCCCGAGTGCCTCACGAGGGATCTCCTCGCCTGTAGGTAGCACAATGCGACCTCGAACCACCCCACACTTCCCTGCCACTAGATACAAGGCAAAAACTCCGCACTGCGCTTGAATGTGCCCCTCACAACCACAGAAGAAACAAAAACCAAATCTTCGAGGCCAAACTTGGCGCCTTGGGACCTCTCGATAGGCAGAGGGATACCTGCTCGAAGCCATAGCCTCTCGAAGGGGAAGCGAGCGACCTGACACTCTCGAAAGGGACTCGAAACTCGCAGGGGCAGGGTTTGACAGTGAGGCTGGGGTCCCTCGAAGCAAGCAAGACCTCCCTGGACATGACCCACAACAGGGGACAGGACGAGGAGAGTGCCTCAAGGGAGGCACGAGATGGGACGAGCTCTTTGAGGGGGTGTTCGAGGACTCACAAGGTTGACGAGAGTGAGTCGAGGCAAAACCGAGGTCATGAGCCCTAGTAGACATGAACTGGGAATGAGGGGGGAAAACCTTTGTACTCTCCAAATGGTCAACTCGATGTGGACATGACCATTGGTCCTCTCTCAAGCCTCGAAGCGAGTTCGAAGCCAACTCACCAGCTTGCTTATCCAGGACACACCACTGTGGCTGAACCACAGTGTGCCACGAGCCTGCATTAGTGACTCAGCAAGGGGACGAGCTGCTCAAAGCATGCTCGGGGGAAGGGGGGGGAGTTTTCAATGGTCGAGGGCATGCCTCAAGGGGGAAACAAGGGGGAAGCTTCGAGCTCGAGTGCGCCTCTCCCTGGGAGCATCTTCTAGAACGAGACCGAGAGTACTCCACAGGGGTGTCTGATACAGAACTGATCGAGGGTGAGTGCGCATGCTGAGAGGGTTCCTCAGGGAACTCATGAGCTGACGAGGCATCCTTCGAAACTAGATGAGGGGGTGAGTGGCCTACCCCCTCCTCGATAACCTCCTTCATAACACAAACAATGACCTCGACAGGCCACAGGCAGCCCAACTCAAACAGGGGGTACCTGGATGCAAGCCTCCTCGAAACCTCGAGCTCAACTTGTGGTGGGAGCCCTCGAAGGAATAGCTGGCCTCAATGGCTCAACTCCAAGACGTTCCAACTCACCAGGGCCAAGAACAAGACCTGGAAACGACGAAGGTAGTCCCCTAGGGCTGCAACTGAGCTCAGTTCGCTGCGACAAGTCCCCTCAAGGAAGGTATAGAACTCCTCGAAGTACTCAAGGACATCCTTGACTGGCTCAATCTCAGGGTACTGGAGAGTTACGAGCGCCTCGAAGTTCTCCCATCGCTCAAAGATTGGCATGCTGGCCACAAGATAGCTCCAGAGCCTTCCAGTGTGGGGTGGTGCTCCGTCGATTGCAAACTGGATGAGCGACATGGTATCTGTTGCACCCTGGGCCTTACCATACTCTGCTACATCCTCAAGGTAATGCGACAAGTCCTCGGCCTGCCCCAAGAACTCTGGGGGGGACTCGAGTGGGGCTCGAGACAGTCTGGATGCTTCTTCCATCATGAGTAGTATATACGAAGCTCAAAAGGATATATATCACGTTGTAATTGATAACTGACAGCAGTACCGGGGTTAAACGCGAGCCTCAACTGCCAACAGTCTGTCTCGAAGGGTAAAACGAAGAGGTGGGGTCACCTCGATGCGACCTTGAACGTCTATGGGGAAGTGAGGGTGTGGCAACGAACCACAAAGAGGGGAGGAGGGTGCAGAAACCTTGTATGATACGTCTCAAGGTGGTTTCGACCACCAAAACTGAAGCTAGTCGCCATTGCGACTCGAACACCTAACTCTCAAACTTGCAGCCTCGCTCGACTGCAATATGCGCAAGAAAAAACGATGATATAACGTCTGGTTACGTCTACGAACGAAGCGGGTGCGTCTAACGAAGCATCTGTGTCACGAGTGTGTCTCGAAGGGCTTGGGGTTCGTCTGGGAGTCTCGAAGGGGCTGATGGCGTCTCGAAGGGGTTGTCTACTGACTCTATGATGGTGGGGAAGGGTTTCCTACAACTCAAAACAGCTCAAAACGCGAACAGGAGGTGCCAGGGAGCTATGCTGTGGCAGGGGAGGAGGATGGCAGTGTGCTGGGGAAGAACCGCTCGACGGAATTCTACGGAACTTCGGGAGATGGTAGAGGCGGGCGAGGAGAAGTGGGCGAACGAAGAAATACGAAAAACGGCGCACCCAGTCCTGAGTTATTCCAGTTTTCGTCCTACAGAGCCTTTCTCCGCAAAAATAAGAATATCTCCGGAAGTACTGCAGTGGACGCGACGAAAAAGACCTCGTTCAAAAGGTCTCGTCGAGTAGAATCAGAGTCCAGAAGAGCGAGAGGTCCGGCGCGTCGGTTCTCGAGAAAACGCGTGTGCAAGCGCAGAGGTAGGGGAAGAAGTAGGGGTACCAAGCAAAACAGCCCCCTCGCGGTGGGCTCCAGATGTAGAGATGTGTGTGAAAAGACCCTAGGAATAGGTCAAAGTCTCCTAGTGAGAGAGGGGGGGTGAATTCGACCCAGGAGGCTTGAGTTGCCTGGTGTAGAGTCAAGGAGTAAGCAGAAAAGACTGAAAAACGCGCCCTGAAATCCAAATAAAACCCAAGATAACGTCTAGGGACTGTCTGGGGATGGGGAAGTAATATTCCGAGTCTTCTTTCGTCTTATTTCCGGCTTCTCGTCTGGGGTAACTCGTCTGTTATTATTCTAAGTATGTACAGTATGCTCGAAGTACTCACGCGGGCTTACATAAGCCACAATGCGTGCAAACACTAAGTAAAAAAAACAAGAAAAGATAAAAGAAAACAAATCAGTAAGTAAAAACAATGAAATAAATGAAATATCCTGGTAGGGAGGATACTTTCCCTACAACAGTATACAGCTGGCCACTCCTGATGCATGGGGAACTCAAAGATGTTATGGCAGGCTTCATTTGCAGAGATATATCTGGCATCCAGATAGGAGTGGACCTCATCACGACCCTGGGTCTGCAAGGTGGCACAGTCTGGACCCTTGTAGATGTACTTGTGGATGTACTTCACAGCCTTGATGGATCCACAGACCTCCAGATTGATGTGACAGTCAAACTCCACCAGCAGTTCTCGAGGATGAGGGACCACATAGGTGTTGTCAAAGATGACACCACTCTTCTCTACAGTCCTTCCATTCTGAGGGCGAGCATACTCTGGATAGCCATCCTCCTTTATGAGAGTCCCATCTTGGAATGACTTTGGGAACCGCTTCTTGCAGACATTGTTCTCCAGACATCTCTCTGGACTACAGGGACCATGAAGCATGCACTTGCAGACAACCTCATGGAGCTGAGGATGGAGGGCTGGGTCTGGAATCTGAGCAGAGATAATAGCATCAATCTGCCCCACAGTCTGGATCTTGTCCTGGTCCTCAAGGAAGATGAGGAGATGCATGTGAGGGAGGCCACACTTCTGATACTCAATTGTGTACACAAAGCCTGCAACAGCACCAAAGTAGCCATCACAAATCTTTTTCAGCAAGGCCTGCTGCTTGGCATGGAAAACCCTTGCCACCAGGTCAGGACGATCAACAGTTTTCTGCCCTAATTGAAGTAGACAGCATCAGAATGAGGGAATGTACATCTGAGCAAATCAAATTACACACCTGGCAACATGTTCTCTGCAATTTCAGGCCAGCTCCCATTTGCAGTCATGGTCAGGAAGAGGTCAGGCTTTCTGTACTCCCTGCAGATGGCAAGAGAATCCTGGAGGAGTTGTTGCATGTAACGTACACTTCCCTTGTGAGAGGAGGGAAGGATTATCATGTGTCCAACATCTGCCATATCAGGTGGGTGATCATCTGCCATCCTGTCCTGCAGCCCACCATACAGCTCAACCCTGAGTTTTTTCTGGTTGTTGGCAACCCAGGTGAGATTGGACTGGTCAATGGAAGCCCAGGCATCACAGACCAACTGCTGAAACAGTCTGCCACCATGGAAGAGATTGGCAGGCTCTACTTCTGGAGGGCGCATGTGAAGGCGATATGCATACCAGAGAAGCTGAGTCACTTTCTTGGCATGCAAATTTCTGCCCCCAGGATTATGCAGAGGAATGTTGAGATGCCAGCCCTCCTCACCATGAGGAAACAGGAGAACATAATGCAAGCAGAGATAGGCAGGGTGAAGTTGGCTGATGCATCGCAAACCTCCACCTTGAAGTCTGAGAATGATATCCCTTTGGGCTCTAATCTCCTCAGATCCATCCCCTGGAACAACAGCAGCAATCTCCTCAACAGTTGGTAGGTTGTATCTTCTGCCATCAGTACCCTGCCTGAGTGTCAGACACATCCTCATATCAGTGTGCTCCTCTGGAGGTTTGTTCCTCATGATGTCATGTGCCTGCTTGTACAAAGGGGCATATGGATGATTTTCCCAAAGGATGGTGTGCAGACTTAGCAAGATGGCAGGGTCCAGCTGTGGATTACGGCGAGTACATCTGTCTGTTGCCTCCTGAGGGTCATAGATGTAAAGTTGAGCATATGAGGGCTCCACCCCATCCTGTGGTAAAAGAGCCCCAATGAGGTGATGAAGGGCACCATGGACACGGAAGGACATTGGCCCAGATCCCTGAACAACCTGAGGTTCAGCATTGACACCCAAGGAGGTAAATGCAAGAGCAGCATTATATTGACGTATTTTCTCCATGAACCTTGGGTCCTCAAAGTGTGCCTGAAGACCTGGGGGCCATCTTTGTACAGGAGGGAGATTGACCTGACCCTGAAGGCAACACATGCCAAAGCATGGCCTTGCATTGCTGGAATTGCTAAGCCTTTCTGCCATGAAATGTAGAGCATGGCAGTTTGGACATTGGATGTTCATGTGTCCAAGATAATGGGACTGAACAGGCTCAGCATATGGCCTGCCACCAGGTGGTACACAGTGTGGCAATGGTGGATTAAGGGGGCCAGGAGGAGGAGGAGGGGGGTCAGGGTCTGCACCAGGGGGTCCAGGAGGAGGAGGGTCAGGATCTGCACCAGGGTATCCAGGAGGAGGGGGGGGAGGGCCAGGGTCTGCACCAGAGGGTCCAGGAGGGGGAGGAGGAGGGTCAGGTTCTTCACCAGGATTCTGCTCAGCAAGCCTTTGTTGACGTCTTTCCTCATCCTCAGCATAGTGTTCCCCTGAAAGTCTTCCAAACTCATTCAGTGCTTGGGACAGGTGCTGATGATGCTCCAACTCTCTCTGTTGCTGTGCTCTCTGCTGCTGCTCCTGCAAATGTATCTGCTGCTCCCTCTGCCTCTGCTGGTGTTGCTGTTGTAACTGCTGCTGCTGCACCTCCAACAACTGCAAGTAATGGAGCTGTCTCCTTTCCTCTCCCTGCCACTGCAACCATTGTTGGTGTCGCTCCTCCACTTCAGCATGGTGATATGCAGCATCTGCAGTCCTCTGAACAGGTGTAGGCACAGTTGGAGGAATAGTATTCTGTGTGCCCCTCTGTTGACGTCTCCTATGCCTCTCTCGGCGTGCTGCATGATCCTGCTCAAAGTTCTGTTGGAGGGCTGCCACATAATCTACACGTGGCTGAACACCAGGAGCAGGAAGCTGGTAGTGGTGAGCTGGAGGGAATCCATGGGTAAGGGGGGCAGCAGGGTGCATGGGATAAGGTGGGGGATGAGGGAATTGAGGTGGAGGTTGAGGAGGCATAAGGTGCATGCGATGGAAGCATTGGACTTCATGGTGCTCAATAAGATGACATGGCAGACCAGGGTATTGGGCAACAGGGACAGGTGGATGATGCTGAAATATCATCATTGGTCAGCTTTGATGCTACACATCCATGGTTAATGAAAGTGCACATACCAGAAGTGCAGGAGGAAGGTTTGGTAAGGTGGGTACAGGAGTTTGGGGATAGCGACATTGAGGAGGGGAGCCAAGAGTACGCTGGTCACGCTCAGATTGGCAAGCAGCATTATGTGCTCGCTGAGGAGATGTGGGAGGGGTAGCCCTGATTTAATGTTGCATTTAAAAATGATCAGAAATATGGGAGAAAATAACCTACATGAAGGATGGGGGATATGTGGGGTCAGTCTAGAAGGTGGGAGTCCAAGGGAAAGGTCCAAGTGAAGGGTCCAAGCGAAGGGTCCAAGTGAAGGGTCCAAGTGAAGGGTCCAAGCGAAGGGTCCAGCAAAAGGTCCAAGGGGGAAAGAGCAGCTGCAAAGTGGACAGTGCTTCACTGTCTGTAACTGACACTACTTTGCTGGAAATCAACGTATGACAGAGCAAAAAGCACAAAAGTGCCCAAGACAAATTTTGATTGGTAACTGTAAGTGAGATTGCTCCCACTTAGCCTTAAAAAGGCCCCACCAATCATGTCTCTACTCTGTAGTGTTGACAGAGGTCCCAGCCTTAAACAGGCCTCAGCAACCAGCGGACACACAGAGTTGAATCTGTGAAGCCAGGTAGTAGGGACTTGACAACACTTCATCTTGGTCAACAGCATTCGCTCAGCCACCTACAATGCAGCAAGCAGCCACCTGCAAGGAACTGCTCAGGAACACCTAAAAAACAAAAAAAGAACACCTGGAACAGGTAAAAGGGTCCCAAGACACATGAGAATAGGCTTGTATCAGCAGGGAATGTACCTCACCAGTTAAGAGGAAAATCCACTGTCTCCAAGGCCAGAACAGTACACAGATGTGTTGAAAACTGATTGATCTGTCCCAAATGAGCACTTGTCTACCCTCTGACTGACACATTCAAGCTTACATAGTACTATATTAGTGCTATATGAGTGCTATGTACTGTTTCTATGCAAGGGAGACTGCAAATGACTACAGGGAGAGGGTACAGAGAGACGGCAGATGGGGGGAAAGGAAGAAAGGAAGCATGCAGTTGCATGCAGTCATGCGCAGCAATCAACAAACAGAGTTTGAAATGGCTGAGTTCGAAAACACACATGGTTTTGTGTAATAAGAACAGTTTACTGAAATAGCCAGAGTTAGCGACAGAAGCAGCGGGTGAGAGGGATCATGCCCCTGTGCGACAACGTTCTCCCTTAATATTATGACGAGCCTTTGGCTCGTGGCTGCTTCGCAGCCTGCCAGGACATGCTTCATCCTAGTTTGCTGACACAGGCTTCATCCCAGTTTGCTGACACAGGCTTCATCCCAGTTTGCTGAAACAGGCTTCATCCCAGTTGCTGACAAAGGCTGCATCCTACTGTCTACAAACATGTCAAATTCAGGCTTTCACATTGTACTGAATACAGTTACAAATGGATTGGGACCAGGAGTGGGCCCTGGGGGTGGGACTGGATCTGGATCTGGATTTGGATTTGGATTAGGATTAGGACCAGGAGTGGGAGTGGGAGTGGGAGTGGGAGTGGGAGCTGGGTCTGGATGTGGAAGGGGGGGAGGAGAGGGTGGTGCAGAGCTGGAAGAGTCAGAAGGACTGGGAGGAGGGAGATCATCTGGATGCTGATTGGCAGATGCTTGTCTCTGTTGATCCTGCTCATATTGCTCTGCTGAATGATGGCTATGCTCACTGAGGGCCTCAGAGAGCAACCTTTGGGATATCTGCCTCACTTGTTCCATCTCTATCTGCTCCTGATGTTCCCTCTCCTGTACCTGCTGAGCCAATAGCTGTTGTTGTACCTCCCAATAATGTTGATGTTCCAATTCCTCCCTCTGAATCTGCTGTTGTTGTTGCAATCTAATGAACTCAATGTGTTGCCACTGCTGCTGCTGCTGCTGCTGCAGTTGCTCTCTGATGGATTGCAGATGCTGCCACTCCTGCTGCTGTCTCTGCTCCTGCTGCACTCTCATGGATTGAAGATGGTGCCACTCCTGTGCTTGTTGCTGCTCCTGCTGCACTCTCATGGATTCAAGGTACTGCCACTCTTGATGAGCTTGTTGGTATCTGAGTTGATCTGCCTCATGTTGAAGGTTTGTGACCTGCTGGTATGATTGGTAATTTGGTGGAGGAGGGGCATGAGATGGACCAGCTTGAGGAGGAGGAGGGACATGAGATGGACCAGCTTGGGGAGGAGCTGGCAGATTGTTGGTCCTTGTGTTCTGTCTGTGCTGATGACGTCTCTGATGATCATTATTAAACCCTTCCAACAATTGAGCAGTGTAGTCAACACGTTGAGGAGGTTGCTGATGATATGGGGGTAGATGTTGTTGTGGGAGTGGAGGAGGGAGAGGGTGTGGCATGGCATGTGTCTGGCAGACATCATCAATCTTATATGTATATATGTTTCAGAGATATAACTTACAATTTGTGGTTGATCAGGATAGCCCATGGGTGGCAGTTGATATGGGGGAAGGAAGTTCATCTGAGGTTGTAGTAGTGGGGGTGGAGGGAGAGGGTGTTGCACAATGGCATGTGTCTGACACATACCATCAATCCTGCTACATTATGTTTCAGGCATGGAGACTACTTACAATATGTGGTTAACGACGGGATGGAGGAGAGCCAAGGATACGCTGGTCATGCTCCAGCTGGCGAGCAGCATTGTGGGCCAGTTGTGGTGAAGTAGGGGGGGTGGACCTGTGTGGTATGTAAAATCAAAGTCAGAAGCAGTGAGCCCCTGCCTTCAGAAGACCTACATGGTAGAGGGGACTTGAATTCACTCCAGGACCTGTGCAGGGAAGTCTCACCAAAGGACCACAATGCCCCACCAAAGGACACCCCCAATGTCCCACCAAAGGACAAACACAGAGTCCCAAAGGACACACACAGGGGACCTACCTATATCCCTGGTCAAATGTCAGTGTGATCAACAGATGATATGTAGGGGGTAGTCTTACCAAGACACTCTGGACAGATCTATGTCCAAGAATGGACCCTAAGATGGCACAAATGCACTAAAATGCACTAAAATTGATGGGAAAACACCAATCACAAATGGGTGAGATTGATCAGTGATGGTCAGGGCCACTTACCAAGGCAGGCTGGACCAAGATCTTTCCAAGAAAGGGGCCAAAATGCGAAAATTGTGGCTCAAATTCCAAAGAAAATGGCTAAAAACCATGTCAAGATGGTCAGAAAATATAATCAGAAGGGATAAATGGACTGCTGGGCATGGTGGAAGGTTTGTAGGCTTACCAGGGGCAGCAGGGGACACAGTAAACCCTCAAAAATGCGAAATATGAGTCTTATCAGCCTTATTATCAGCCTTATCAGTGGCAGAGATCTGTTATCAGAGTGATTGAACCAGATCAATAGAGGTACTCACAGATCAAGGGGATATTTCTGTATTGGATTGACCTGTATTCTGCCAGAAAGGGCTGGAATGGGAGGGGGGGGAAGGAGGGAGGGAGGAAGGGAGGGAGGAGACACTAGTATAGAGGCCTTGCAGGCTGTCCACATTCTCGGTACCAAAGCCACATGGTCAGCGTCATCCAAAAAAGGCAAGGCACGTGGAATAAGCGAAAGGAGCGGTGGGAGCGAGCGAAGCACGGTATGCGAACTACCCATCGAGTATCGGGGATCTCACACCCTCGGGGGACTCCCACGACCCATGTCCGTTAACTTTTTAGACGAGCCCTTCGGGCTCGTGGCTGCTTTGCAGCCTGCCGGGACATGCTTCATCCCAGTTTGCTGACACAGGCTGCATCCCAGTTTGCCAACACAGGCTGCATCCCAGCTGCTGACCCAGGCTACATCCCGCTACCAACCCAGGCTGTATCCCAGCTGCCAATGTAGGCTGTGTCCCAGCTTGTGATAGCCCAGATCCAACCCCTTCACACAGGCCTGATCCCAACCCTAGATAATCCTACACTGAGTATGCATATGTACATAACACCAATAAACATCATGGTCCCCTTCTAGACATGGTGTACACCCATTATACTCATGGTATGCTACATGTAGTTGACCTCAATCTAAGTGTGTATTGTCCACCATCCTTAGACCAGCTGTGGCAAACCCACCATAGCTATGGACCCCTGCACCCATGGCAGCTACTACCCTACCATTGGTGAGGTGCCTGGGTGCAAGGTGAGGCCCAGGTTACCCCTGTCAACTACAAAGTATGGCCATTGATCCAGAGTATGTCTGGAGAGACCCAACATTGAATTGAATGCACTCAGGCCCAGAGAAAATGTTGTTGCAATATCATACTTACTTCACCTATGGAGGGACATGAGACCCCACTGAAAGTTGGAAAGATCAGGTCAACAGTGTGCTCAGGTGATGGGGAAATATGTTGCATGTGTTGGAATATGAGGTCAGGGACCAGGCTGGTACATCAGCAAAGTTACGTGCATCTACTGTGTCTGAGGTGTCTGATTATGTCTGACAGCATCTGATGACCTTGGCTATATTAACTTAATGTCTTGGATTGACCAATCAGATGAGGGCATAGGCATTGAAACTCTGACATCAGATGTCTAATCATCTGCATCCATCTGCAGTGTCTGCAGTCATCTGCTGCAGATGAAAGCAGATGAATTAGACTACATACTTGTAACTTTCCTGATGTAGGTGATGTCATAGGTCATCATAGTCATGCCATACATGTATCATACATCTGTCACTGTTTGTATGTAGATAATGCATACTGTATAAAGAGTGGAGAAGTCACTGGGATATGCCCCATTGACTTATCCCTAGTTCTGGCCTATGTCTGGGTCAACCCTGTTGAGTTCCCCAGTCACATATGTCAGATAATTAATCCCCAGTAACACCAAGCTACTATATATTAATATGTACCTGTCAGATAATTAACTACAGGTGATCAGTAAGTGTAAAGACTAAGTAAAAGGATGACTTACTCCCCAGTAACACCAAGCTACTGAGGAAGGGAGAAAATTTATCCTACTGTATGTACGCATTTTTTGCTTATGTAAGCAACAAACCTTCGCACCAAAGTAAGTACTACTAAGAGGGCAGTTTAATATTCCAACAACATACCTCTACTTTTCACAGCATGAGCCCCCATCAAGGCAAAGAGGATGTCCACACACATTGAGATGGATGGAAAATGACATTACACAGTCTTGCCAGCTACTGATACAGAAGGGACAACCAGCACTCCAATCACAGAGATCAGGTGAAAAACACAGGAAATGTTACTTGATGCATCCAGGATGCCATTATCAATTCACATCCATCATGAAGGGATGAACATACACTGACCAATGCTTTGCAGAGCCAGAACTGTGTTATAAGATTTCTTGTATGTCATGCAACTCACATCTATGGAGGGAAGGACACTGGTTATCAGGTTATCAGTCCATATTAGTTCATATGCCAATCAGTGGGGCACAGATAACAACACTTGCAGTTATGAAAAATATTTCCCAGGGTAAAAATGGTCCTGAAGTCTCAATATATACATTATGCAGACAGGAGAAGGTAATGGAAAAACTAATATCTGGCTAGAAAATATGGTATCTCAGCAGTGGAGTAGAAGAGCATAGCAAAAAAGGCCAAAAAAGCGAAAATTTGAGATAAAAACACCTTCCCATGCTCACACAGTGTTATTTGTTGTATATATATTCTGTACATTGCAAGGAAAACATGTTATTACTACAGGTTGAGAGTGTGGGAAGAGTTGCTGTGCCATGACTGAACAGGCAATGGCTGGGTTTGAAAAGCCACATGGTTTTGTGTAATAAGAACGGGTTGCTGAATTAGCCGGAGTTAGCGACACAGGCAGCAGGTGAGAGGGATCACGCCCCCGTGCGACAACGTTCTCCCTTAATATTATGACCAGATTTTGCTGACATTTCCCTGACAGAGTAACCCTGATGAGCCAGATAGGCAGTTTTTGGAGTTGTGGTACAGGATAGAGGATAAATGATGCAAGTTCAATGTTTGGCTTTGTTTGCATGCTGACAAATCATTGGATTGATCATGTGATATATTATGTAAGCAATAGCTGGCATTCCTGCCATGAATACATACTCCACACTGTAGATTGCATCCACCATGATGTCAGCAACAAAAATGTTGCAATGCATAGGCCTTAGTAATTGGCCCATACCATCACAGCCACTTCACTCCTGAGCTTGGAAAGACCACCAATAGAAAGCTGGGACCAAGGGCTACAATTGTCCTTCCTATGGCATTAGCACAGCCACAACCATTTCCAAGCTATCTTACACACAATCAAAATGTTGCAAACATTGCAACATTTTTGTTGCTCACTGTACCTGTTGAGTATCAGCAATCAGAAACTCCCACAGGCGTCGTCCACTGGGGTGGAGGGGGTTCTCATGCATCATGCTCGTTAACTTTTTAGATGAGCCTTCAGCTTGTGGCTGCTTCACAGCCTGCCAGGACATGCTTCATCCTAGTTTGCTGACACAGGCTGCATCCCAGTTTGCTGACACAGGCTTCATCCCAGTTTGCTGACACAGGCTGCATCCCAGCTGCCAACACAGGCTGCATCACAACCCATGGCCAGCAGCCTCCTGCCAACCACACATCTCATATCCCACCCTGAGCTTCATTCCACCCTGAGCTTCATTTGACCCCGAGCTTCATTCCACCCTGAGCTTCATTCCACCCTGAGTGTCATTCAACCCTGAGCTTCATTTGACCCCAAGCTTCATTTGTCCCCAAGCTTCATTTGACCCCAAGCTTCATTTGACCCTGAGCTTCATTCCACCCTGAGTGTCATTTGACCCTGAGCTTCATTTGACCCCAAGCTTCATTCCACCCCAAGCTTCATTCCACCCTGAGCTTCATTCCACCCTGAGCTTCATTCCACCCCGAGCTTCATTCCACCCAAGCTTCATTCCACCCCAAGCTTCATTCCACCCCAAGCTTCATCCCACCTCCCACCCCAAACAACAGGCTGCATCCTAGGGTGTACACCTATGTCTTTCATAAATGTCCAATCTATATTTGTGGTATGCTAAGGTAGTCAATCTCATCTGAGTGTGTACTGTCCATCACCCTTGCAGAGGCTGGGGTAAACCCACCATGGGTATAGACCTAAATCAGCACTACATTCATGCTATGTTACATGTATCTGAGTATCATCAGGCTGGGATAATCCTACCATGGGCATGGACCCCTACACTCAATAGTAACATACAAACACAAATCCCCTTGAAAAACAGTCTGAAATTGCAGTCATCATGCAAAGATCAGTGAAAATCCCTCTGAAATGGTGTGATCAGGTCATTCTCAGCTCATATGTACCATTGGGCAATAGCCAGGTGCCTAGATCAAACCAAAATCAAGCCCAAATTCAATGGGAATGCAATGATCAGCCCTTATCAGTGGTTTCTGTCAGGTGAGATTGCACTTAGTGGGCTTCGACTGAGTCTGAAATGCCACATGGTTGTTGTTGTCCAAAAAAGGCAACTCACGTGGCATAAGCGAAAGGAGCGAGGCCAAGCGAAAGGAGCGAGCAGAGCGGGATACGCGAACTACCCGTCGAGTATCGGCGATCGGAAACTCCCACAGGCGTCGTCCACTGGGGTGGAGGGGTTCTCACGCGTCACGCCCGTTAACTTTTTAGATTTAGAAGCGAGGATTTTACATAAGAGATGGCTTGATAATGCCGTCGCGGAGGTTATTTTTTTTTGAGTGCGTTGGCAGACGAGGGAGAAACAGGAGAAGAAAGAAGAAAACGCACCGTAGAACGTCTTATTAGCATAATGTTTGGTGACTTTACGACAGAAGACGATCATGTGGAGATCCCATGTAGCACAGCAGACTTCCAATAGAGACCTAATAATCTCCTTTCTATGGAAAGCCAGACACGCGCGCCACTTACATAATTCCGGCGCCGAGTGAATTTTGCCAAAGTCGATACCACTTTCGGAAAATGACCGTCGGCGAGACCCCAATCACCCATCTGTCCATGATGTCCGAACGTTCGACACCAGAAGTTCAAATGACACACAGCACGAAGTCAATTTGTTGTAGCACGGAAGTCTATATGTCGTTGCATTAAAGTCAATAAGTCATAGCAAGAAAGTCAGTATGCCTTAACATGTATGTCAATATGTCTTCGTTCAAACAATGAAAGCACAGGTCAAACACCACTTGATATTGAGATCACTAGATCCGGAGAGCTACCATAACTTGGAAGGTAAGCCCGCAAGTGTGAAATGATCATAAGCTGTAACTTTGGCTGAAGTTCACCTCATTGGAGACAGACACAACCATCAGGCATCAGGAAATAGTGTACCCGGCACATGCTCTAACAGCTAGGTATGTTGAATATTGACCCATGGCTGTCAAACCTACATAACCACATGTAAACGACTGCAGCATACTCTATCCTGAATAGGTGTCCCACACAAATATTATACAGCACATTCCACCGCTTCCATACATGCATCCAGTAGACACCCGTGGTTATTGGCGGGGGTTACATCTTTCAGTCGGGAACCCAGGGCATGAAGGATAGTATCTCCCCTGGGTTAAAGGTAAAGAGGGATATGTCAATAGCCAAAACACAAAAACTCACTGGATGCGCCCATACACGACCCTAACATCGTGCTTCGTAGACTGTATGTTAAGTGGCCACGTGGAGAAGTTCGCGACATCGAATATAAATGATACTATTGCCTTGGCTTTGACGCTCGGATATAAGATCGTCACGTCGGCCGAGAAACCCGATGGGGTCTCTCTAAAGGTGATAGGAAACTTGATAGCTACCAATCTAAACTGCAATTGCAATCGAGAACAGGAAGACCAATACGTCCCGACAAACTCGACAATCTAGAAAGTTGATAACGTCATTCAGATCAGAAGAAACGCGCGGGACAACGTACCTTGCGAAGACTATCGCTCACCTCTGGCCGATTGACGAGTTCTTTCGCCGTTCGCAAGACGAGGCTACTGTATGCGGGGAAAATGTCTTCCCCCTTTGCATGAGGCAGCTTTTGAATTTGGACAGTTCCAATCACGGGGCGACATTCAATACAATACGTAGACAGAACGTAGCTGGATGCATAGACAAATTCGAAGAGGTCAGCTTGGACTTTGGTGATCTCCACCATGTGGAGGCTTTGCAGCATCTCCAGTTCGCCTGTTGATTGACCAGTTGTCAGTTGGAACCCTTGCAAATGCATTCAGCGGAATTCACCTTTGAGTCGGAAAACTTCCGCGTGCGTACTATTCTTTTGTACGTTGATAAGTCGCTCGGTCTTCTCGATAGACGCGGAAACTTCATTTTTCTCCGTCTGAACCTCTTTGAGCTTTTCCTCGATACGAGAGAGCTTCGCCTTGGCTTCTTCGACTTCCCGACGGTAGTTGTCAAGTTCCGTCCTGCAATATATCAACATCGCTGTGGCATGAGCTACGAATACAAATAAGGTACTCACGCCTGTTCAGCGATGCTCGCTTTGAGTTCCTTCAGGTAGTCTTGATCGCAGGCCTCTAGCTCCGCAATCTCTGACGTCTCCTTCTCTAGCTCTTCCACAAGTTGCTCGTATTCCTGCTGCAAACCAGGAAGTATGCTTTGAGCTTCGCGGATGACCCCCTCGAGAAATTTGGCATCCTTGGTAGTGTTGTCCAGTCATTATACGCAACCAGGTCGACGTAGATCTTACCTTCTCCAGATCATCAAATCCCTTGCTAGCCTTATGGTACAGTTGTTCGACCCATTGCAATTTCCAGTCGTACCATTCCGACTTCGCCTGTTCGTGGTTATGGACCTTAATCAGCTTCAGCTGGTGAATTAACTCCGCCTGTCCAGTCTCGTCTGCCAAGACGAACTCTTGGAAGAGCTGCGGCGTCATCTTGAGCGCTTCCTCTTCAGCCTCCCGGTATATGGCTTGGATCCGCTCGATCCACGCCTGGAGATCCTTGCTTACGTGGGTATAGAGCTCGAGTTGTGGCACATCGACCGCCATGGCTACTATGTATTCTGCTAACGGTATTTGGCCATCGACTGATGCTCTCCGCGAAGGACGAAGGGCGGAGGGATGGATGCTTTGTCGACGAGGGGCAGCAATCTCGTCCATAAACCGAATCCCCGTCATCTCGAAGAACTGTTGAATGGAAATAGGCGGACCTTCCTCCTCCTCTTCACTGATTGCTCGTTGGACGTCCTCTCGCCATTGCTCGGTTGCGTCAGTCATTGGCCCATCAATTGGTAGCGTATTCTCCGGGACTCCATCATCATCATCACCCCTATCGTGGGCCGCGTCGGGCGTGGGGTCTTCCACGGGGACTTGCTGAGGTGACAAAAACGGACTTGGTTCACGTAACCGGTCATCACGAGAGGCTTCGTCGGCTATTGACACTGTGTGCGGCCCGACGGAAGGTATGTTTTCGGGCTGTTCGATTGGCTCTACCGTATCTTCCATGTCAAAGGGATCCTGAGTGGCACGGTCTCTTCCTGCTCTGATCTTCTCTGCAGAAACGTCGAATCGAGGTGCTTCACCTTCTGCATCTCTGGCTACAGCCATACTCTTCCTTCTCGTTGCCACGGCCGGTTTACCCGGAGATGGCGGTTGACTTGTCTGACTAGCATCATCTGCGGAGAGTGCACCCCCGAAACTTTTTCGTCGTGCGAAGTATCCTGAGGGTCTCCGCAGGCCGAGTGACGGACGTTTGCTTGGACCAGGCTCGACTTGTGTCTCTTTCCTAGACTGGAGCGGGGCTATCTTGCTAGGTGGAATCCTAGAAGGGACGATCGAGGGCTGAGGCAAATCACGACGAGTTAAGCCTGCGGTAAGTTTCTCGGGACCTGAGAGTTTCTTGGCTGGACTCGATCGGCCGTCTGGAATCTGGGCAGCAGCAGCAGGTCGCTTTTCAGGAACCGGGCGAGAAACAGGTGGAGCGAAGTTCGCAGTGAACTTCTTAGGTGAAGGCAGGAGTGAGTTGGATTTGGAAGGGGAGGGTGGTCGGCCAGTCGTCGCAGGAGTGCGGGAGCGTGGAATAAAACTGAACTTTTGTGGCACCGCAGGGATATTTGGGGGTTGCACTAGTGTGGGCTCCGCGGGATGAGGCAAATTGAATAGTTATATCAAGATGTACCTACCGGTTCATTTTCAACACGCGTAGGAGCTGGGGATGATGGTTTCTCTGCAGCCGGATGTGTTTGTTGCGGAACTTCCAATGATTCCGTAGCTGGTGTTGGTGATGGTATCTTTGATGAGTTCTCTTGCCCTTGGTCACCGTATACCGAAGTAACGTCCATAGTTGAATCACCTGTACTTGGGGCAAGGCTTATACGCCTTATAAGTTGAGTGACATTAACGGTTTGATTCCCTTCATCGTCATTCCCACTGTTCTCCTCCGCAAGGCTGTCTTCAGTGCTGGTGAAACTGTCTGGCTGACCATCTTCTCCAGCCGAGTTGCCGAGTCCTATAGAATCACGGGCAGCCTGCAACCTCGATACCGCATCTGACAACTCCATCTCTCGCACCCCTCCAGCGTTCTCCTCGTCGTCCGATGATGGGATATACGGCGTGTTTCCTGAATGGGTAACAGCACGCAGAGCCAACCACGCGTCACTTGGTGGCTTCGCTGGGCGGACGAGTGGAACTGTAAACTCCATCGGTTGAGAAGCATCGCCTTGCGACTGGGCTGAGTCTTCCTCCACAAAAGATTGTTCCTTACGTTGTTCTTGCTCCTCCTCGCTTTGGTTATCGAACGATGTATTAGGAACAGCGAGGGTGCCGAGCGGTTGCCGAGGTCCACCTAGCGAGAGAGAACGTTTGCGTATGATATTTTGGGGTATAGCTTCAGTCACATCCATGTCAACACCGTCGTCATAGTCGTCTGCGTCTTCGTAGCCGAAGTCTTGCATGTCATCTACAACCTCTTGAGCGTTCGATGCCCTGAAAAATGCACCAGGAGAATAGCCTGCGTCGTCAGAGTCCATTTCCATCGACTCCTCACCACCACCTTCGCTGAACGCAATAGACCTTCGTATAGAACTATGGCGAGGAAAGCCCGCAGCCCCTGGGTACGCATTTTCGTCGTTTGTCCCTCCTCCATGGCTGTCTATCTCGGCCGCAGGTGAAGACTGAGGGGACCCGGTACTGTTCGTGTTGTGTTCCGGCACTTCGAACAAACGGACGTGAGCGTGGTTGGCGAAGCTGACACGCCTTCCAAGCGACTTTCGCGAGTTGTCCGCTTCAAAACGGACGATGCTCGTCATGTCCATCGCCTGGGTTCTGTCCTCTCCGTCATCCGTGGTATTCGCTGCAGCTTTGAGGATACTCTTGCGTGGAGCCTAACAGACAATAAGCCACTGAGTGATAGGCATTAGTGACGCGAAATATCCCACCAAAGAACGGCGTGCTCTGGCCGTAGGACTGAGATGATCGCCTTGTGCGATAGAGTGAGCGCGACGTCTGTATCCAGGTTGAACCCTGTTGTGACCAGCAACTGAAATCGAATTCCGCCGGCTTGGTGAGAACTTTTTCACCCCCATCGCAACCTGTAGTGATTCAACCAGTAAAGTTCGCGATCCGCGTGGTCTTTGGATATGAGATGCTTGAAAGAGCCCCGCAACAGTGACGCGCTACACGTGACTTGCGTTCAACGGGAGCTGGCAATTAGGCGCTAATTCATGGGCGAAGTAGAGCTATGTACAAATATATTTTCCTTCAATAGTGATTGACGGACAACTCGACACGCATTCGGTCACTGTTTCGCAGTGGAAACCACTTCTACTACCGTTATGCCTTTTGACTTAATGATGCGCAACCGCTGGAGTCTATCAGAGAAGCTCGTTTCGCACTCTCAAGTTTTTAACATCCTGGGAGCGATGCAACTGGAACATATTGAAACAAGCGGTATACTTTACATCGAAGATGCTTCTACAATTCCTAAAATGGAGGTCAACGATACAGAGACCGGTCCGCAGAATGTGCGATGTACGGAAAGAGCAAGAGACAAGAGTGTTACCCAACTCGTTTTTGTCCTCGCGGCAAGCTGCTTCCTGCGAGCCCCGCGCCCAGCAGCCACCTCCAGTGCCGCCATCGGCAATCGTAGAACAGCCAACCAACCAAACTCTGGGCTGCAGCCAGCACTGTGCGGAGTGCAACGGAAAGGAGTTGAAGTCCTTAGGGAGACACAAAACAATTCGAAGGACTCTGGAAGCACCAGATAAGAGTACCGACCACCTGCAACGAGAGCAGAAGCGAGAACAGCACAGACACGGCAGAACGCAGGCTTGCTGGACCCAAATACAGTCGACGATGCTGCTGCACTATTGAAGAAACGGAACTCGTTCCGGAGAATTGACTTGGTAAACGAATACCTATTATGATCATCATTATTGATCAAGGTCTGGACGATTTCAGCCTGAAGACTCCGTTGTTTGTACCCGTTGAATGCCGAAGTTTCGGCCATCCGGAATACTTTTGCCTCCCGCGTTACAATAATAGTACATCCGGAAGACGAGGCAGCAGCGAATTAGAAAACGGGTAGACTGCCAGGTGCGGGCTTTTCCACCGCGAACGCCAGCTGCAACAAGGAGAGCAGAATAGAGGACAGCACAGACACGGCAGAAACGTAGGCTCCCAGACCCCGTGGGCGCCTGTCCTGCTTCGCGACTTCGTTGTTTGTACTTGTTGAATGCCGAAATTCGGCCATCCGGAATACTTGCCTCTCGTAAGTAGCCCGCACTATGATACATATTATTACATCCGGGCTTCTCGGAAGACGAGACAGTAGCGAACCAGAAAAACAACACAACCTGTGTACGGGTGCCGGCATTCCCACCTCATAGGACTCGAGCGCCGTGTCTGTGTATTCGCAAGTATTGGCAGACGCTGGACCCGTCATCAGACACGCTTGCCAAAGCTCACGCCATTGCACGCCATTGCAAGTTCGGACTTGAGGGAGATAAGATATAGAACGGTACTGTTCTCGAGAGTTCTGATCCTCTACCCAGATTTACCTCCCATGTCTGTCATTGAGCCATTGGCAGGCCAGAGCATTCACATTGTGTCCTCGTTCACGCTAGAGTCCGGGACGGAATTGAAGCACGTCCCCGTCGCATACAAAACATGGGGTCAACTCAACGCAACCCGGGATAACGTTATGATAATCTGTCATGCATTCACCGGGAGCGCAGACGTAGAAGACTGGTGAGTATGCTTTTTTCATTTCATGGTAACCTGCTGAGTAAATGCAGGTGGGGACCTCTCATGGGCCGAGGCAAGGCTTTTGATCCGCGACGGTTTTATGTCCTTTGTGCCAACGTCCTGGGGTCGCCATATGGCACCGCATCACCTGTAACCGTAAACCCAGACACACAGAGGCCATACGGTCCTGAATTTCCACAGACGACCATCCGAGATGACGTTCGGTAAGTTATCTTCTGGTGGAATACACCGGAATGCTAACCCCTGTCCTAGATTGCACAAACTAGTACTGGATCACTTGGGCGTCTCTCGCGTAGCAGTCGTCATAGGGGGGTCGATGGGTGGCATGGCTGTCTTGGAGTGGCCACTTTGTACTCCCCCGGGTTACGTCCGCCATATCATACCTATCGCTACATCCGCCCGTCACTCTGCCTGGTGCATCAGCTGGGGCGAAACACAACGGCAGAGTATATACAGTGATCCCACGTACAATGACGGCTACTATGAGGCGCAACCGTCCTCCGGACTCGCTGCAGCACGCATGGCTGCCCTTCTCACCTACCGCTCCCGCGACTCCTTTGAGAAACGATTCGGACGACGCCCACAAGTTCCCCCTGTCTCCGACCCGGGTGCCATCGCTCCGTTGTTATCACACTCGGCTGCCGACGTCGCTCTCGCTGCACACAACGAAGGTTGTCAGAAATCATCCCCTCCGAATTCCCAGTCCCAGACTTCTTGCTCACAACAATCCCAATCGGATGATACGAGAGTGTCATCCCCCACTGCTCCCATTTTCTCTGCGCAATCATACCTCCGTTACCAAGGCGCAAAGTTCGTTTCCCGATTCGACGCCAACTGCTACATTCACCTCACCCGCAAGTTGGACACCCACGACGTCGCCCGGGGGCGCACGGTCCTCCCTGAAGATTCCAGCACCACGACACAAGCAACTGCGCTCGCAGCTGTACTGGCCACCCTTCCCCGTCGCGCATTGGTCATCAGCATAGAGACGGATGGTTTGTTCACCCCTAACGAGCAGGAAGAGCTGGCCACACATATACCGGAAGCAGAACTTGTGCTCATTCCATCCCCTGATGGGCATGACGGGTTCCTTCTCGAGTTCGAGCAGATTAATACGCATATACTGAGGTTCTTGAAGACAGAGTTCCCCGAGTATTACCAGCAAGAGACTGAAGAGGAAGTAGTAATGGACGACTTTAAGGTGACCAAGACGAGCTTGTTCGGGGAAGCAGAGGTCGACATTACTAGGTGGTAATTTATAGATGTTTTATATAAACGTCAGTGGTGAGCAGCTTCGAGCGACAGTAGATTTGAGGTTTTTAACTCGGCCAGATTCAATGATATCCATCTTGACATTTAGCCATCTCGCCGAACAACTCATACTGAGATGGCTTCTGTGTAGTCACCAACCTCGTAGGCGCATCAATCCGGAGTTATGCATCACGCGCCTCTTTTCCGTGATTTGCACCCCGCATCGGTACTTTCACTGATACCTGGGGAAGCCACGTCGATGTCTTTGGTCGATGGTCAGCGAGCAGGAGTTCACGAAGGACTACCAATGTCTAGTACACGGTGGGGATATGATCTGTTAAGTGCTGCATTAACTGCAATCCGCACGACTTCCATGCCAAAGTAGAACGTACCTCACTATGGCACTCCACCCATGTAAGTCGCCGCGCCGCAATACGAAAGGGTACGTGGGCCGGCCTGTGCTATATATTCGTTTTTCTGGTTCTTCATGTAGCCTCAGGGGTCAAACGGAGAAGGGATACGTCCATCTCCTTCAGCCCTGCTTCGTGAGCCAAGAACGTGCCTTGTTCCAACATTCAGTGATCTATGTGGTAGAATCAACGGTCGGAGACAGACTGAACGTATTCGACTGAACGAGAACGAGTATCCAATATAGACGAGCGAAGTCTGACGTTGTAGCACTGCCGGAATCAGCAAATTTCATCTTTTAGTAGGTTCTATTGTGCAACAATAGTTGAGCCCGCAGTGACCAGGGGCGGCAAACAAGCAAAGATATTAATGGGGTGAGAGGAAGAATCATACCTTACTGAATCTCTGAAACGAGTGCGCCGGGAAGTCGGGCACCGCTCCAGGTGACCTCACGGCAAACACAACATTTTAGTAGGTTCTATTGTGCAACAATAGTTGAGCCCGCGGTGACCAGGGGCGGCAAACAGGTAAAGATATTGATGGAGTGAGAGGAAGAATCATACCGCTCCAGGTGACCTCACGGCAAACACAACATGATCGTAGACTCACAATACACTCCGAACATGGCACTGCAGCACTGGATTCCCTCAGAAGATAAGTAATCCAAAATTCTATTTCAGAGATTCACACAACCAGAAAACTTAAAATGAAAGAAGCAGGCGGATGCATAATAGCAGATTGCTAAATAATACGTTCCACCTCATCTATTTGTTCCGCACTATGTAAGAGGGGACCTAACTGAGTACGTTAGATGGTATTTTGAAGACAGAGTGTGACTTGTACCTCAAACATTCCACCCCTCAAGGGAGAGTGAAGATGACTATCCTGCCTCCGTAGTGCAATCCGAGAGCATCAAAGGAATATTCCAGCACAACATCCTTTCCATCGAGTTTCAGCGTCAACATGCCCCCGACATAGGGAGGGAATCCGATCGTAAGCGTAACGCCGTCGTGCAGATTGCCAGCAGCCTTGGCAATTTGAATCTTGCCGATGAACGGGATGATAACATAGACTTCGATGACGATCGTAAGTTTGTTCAGGTCGATAGTGATGTCGATCTGCGCGCAATAGGACATCAGAAGGTCAGCATTGTGGTGACGAAAGGAAACATCACCTCGATAGGACCAATGACGATCTTGAAGGTCTTGGCATTCTCGTCATTGCTTGCGACAGCGTAGATGAAAGCATCACCATGCTCTGTCTTGATGACCTTGACGGCGGACTCAAATTCCTGGATGGAGCCTATTGGTACGAACAGCTCGAGGTTAGTCACAGTCCAGCACCACCGCCCAATCTAAATGCTCACGGATAACGTCTAATGAGCAAATAATAGTAAGTGAAAGCCCGCCTGTCTAATCCAATGAGCACTCACGTTCACCGGAGACGATGGCGTCGTTCCAGTCCTGGTACTTCTGGAAGGGGGTTTCGGCAAGTGATGACATTGTGTGTGAGTTTCCAGTATGGACTGGTGTTGGTGATGAGGGTCGACGGCACAGATCCAAGCTCTTTTTATACGTGGGGGCTCTCATCGTCCTCCAAGCGCGTTGCCAGGTACATGTCAAAACGGGCATGGACCTTTGCAAGTGACTGCATGACATGAAGCTCGTTAGGGGAGAAAGGTAGAATGGACGTTAACGTCGGACTGATTATGGCCCTGGCGTCCGAGCATGATGTCAATTCAAAGCGTTGATATTCGGCACTGTAGTTATAAATCGGACAGCTGCAATAGAGAAGGCGGGCTACCGTGAAGAAATGCACATACATACTTGATGTCACGGAGCTGAATGACGCCAGCTAGTTCCGTGATCTTCGGTGACGCTCATTATACCATGATTTCCAGCACCGACTGCTTCATTGCAGTATTCAAGTGTTTTTTTGATACTACATCCGTGATCAATATTGACCCTTGCAATATGCGCTGGTATTCTTCCATCTTTTTTGAAGACTTTTGGTGTGCCTTTGCCGTCACCGGCTGAGACAAGAATTGAACCCGAGCCCATAAGTTGTACATTCGATAGAGAACAAACGTGTTCCGCGGAGTCTTCGGTCTGTCTAGGGGAGACGATAGTTGTACCAAGTTGAAAGTGACAGAATTCCTGAAAGCTTGGTTCATGTACGCGGGCCGGACGGCCCGTCCTTGTGAAGTTCCGATTCATTTGCGCAACACCTTTCGGAGTGCGCTGACTCCTGCACGATGTTCAAGCATGCCGAATTGCCAGTGTGAAGGAATCTGGTCACTACAGGACATCAGTGCCAACGCAGTGAGTTGGGTCTCTGCATGTTTGCACAGGTACGCAATAAATAAATGTTCCTTACAGGTAGAATGGTTCCTGCTCGGTGGCTAATAGTGGTAATGGCGCAAGTGATTGAAGCCCGATCTTTCTTGGATATCCCGCTGGGCGAGTAATGGTATCACTCACGTCGCTCTCACCGGGACTTTCGAGGTGCATCGCAGTCCTCTGCCATTCCCATGATGCATAGGCTCGTACCACCAATACCCACGCCTATGGTCCATACGGCCGGATGGATTGATCATAGTTGACCATGCCCACGGCAGGCCTTAGTAGTCCACATGAGGCGTGCTGGTCCCTGAAGGTAATAACCCATCGCCGTAAGTGCACCAATATCTGTCGAATGTGCTCAAACCCGTACAAACTGTCCGCGGACTAAAGGAGAGGCTGACTCTGCGTAAAATGGAAGGTGATTTCCGCCGGGCTTTCCGAGGGAAATGAAGCATTCTTGTGCGCCGATGGCATGACGGATGCCATTCCTGCGACATGAAGTATGTACGTATAATTCATCACGTCAGTTCCTCTCTTTCTCGTGTATCAATGTTCGACGTATAACCGGTGCTGAATACCAACGCTTTGGATTGACATCGTGCCCGAACACCAGGACCGCAATCACTCCAAGCGTTAACATTCGCCCTCTCCGCGGAGCGGGCTGGCGCCATCTGGACCTGCAACACGAAGTATGTACGTATACTTCTTGAATTGACATCATGCTCGAACATTAGGACCACAATCCAAGTCAAGCGTCAACATTCTACCTTTCACCCTAGCGAGCTCCATATCACGCGGCCATTTGCATAGCTCAATGTCCATTTCGCCATGTACATAGGAAAAGGCTTGGAGGATGATAACCGCCCACACGTATAAAAGGGACTTGCGACACCGTTGTTGTCCCTCAGTACCAATACTAGCCCATCCCGGAAATACACAAGCACAATGCCATCACTTTCCGAACCCCCTTTCCAGAAGTACCAAGACTGGGAGAACGACACCATTATCTCTGGCGAACGTGAGTGCTCACTACATTACACAGGCGGACTTTCACTTACTATTATTTGTTCATTAGACGTTATCCGTGAGCATTTCGATGCGATAGTGGTGTTGGACTGTGACTAACCCCGAGCTGTTCATGCCAATAGGCTCCATCCAAGAATTTGAGTCCGCTGTCAAGGTCATCAAGACAGAGAACGGTGATGCTTTCATCTACGCTGTCGCAAGCAACGATGAGAATGCCAAAACCTTCAAGATCGTCATTGGTCCTATCGAGGTAATGTTTCCCTTCGTCGCTGCAATGATATCCTTTTCACGTAGTATCGTTATTGTGTGGAGATCGTCATCACAATCGACTTGAAGAAACTTACGATCGTCATTGAAGTCTATGTGAAAATCCCGTTCGTCGGCAAGGTTCAAATTGCCAAGGCTGTTGGCAATCTGCGTGACGGCGTTACGCTTAAGATTGGATTCCCGCCCTTTGTTGGGGGCTTGTTGACGCTGAAACTCGAAGGGAAAGACGTCGTATTGGAATATTCCTTTGATGCTCTTGGATTGCACTATGGAGGCAGGATGGTCATCTTCACTCTCCCTTGAGGATGGAATTCTTGAGGTACAGGTCGCCACTTGTCGTCTCAGCACTATCTCACACATGTACCTTCTATGTTTCCTCTTATGCAGTAGGGGAACCGCACCCCATTTTGCCCTTCAAACATGCCAACTGTCAAGTGGCAGTTGGATATCTCATCGAACAAGACGTCATGAATGAACTTTTGGGCGACTTAGACGAAAGCGAGTTGGAGGAATCAGAGGTCTTAGACTCAGAAGGCGGAGAGGTCATAACTCTGAATCCCGTCCTTTGTAAGGTGATTAGGTGGAAGGCACGCCTAACTCCCGAGAAACAAGCTGGAACTCCTGAAATCCTATGTTTGTCCGCCGTTACCATCTCTAGAGAAATGGCATTCACGCTCATATCCCGCGATATCTACCTTGCAGACTACCTTCGCGATACCAACATTGATTCTTACGCATTCTTCGTCCGCACGCGCTGGGAGTATGTTAGCACACCTGAAGGAGTCTATGAGAAATTGCTACAGTACGAATCGGACAAGGCTGCGAGACAGAGATTCATGGAAGTGTTTGGCCGGGGTATTCAAGAAAGTCATATGTAGTTTGCAACGCGACCGTATCGCTCGTAAATTGGACGATACTAAGTTGGTGGTTGCTAAAGAGTTGAACTACCGCTGGCAGCTGCTACACTCCGAGAGCTGCCTTAGACTTGCGCTTATTACCTTCGCGCTTGGTTGGGTTTCCTTCAATGATTATATTACAGTACGTAATACGACGTTGCGTACGTACCCGAACTCGCTTGGTATCAAGCTCCTTTCTACGGCGGTGCGAGCCAGCAATTTGAGGAGACCAGGTAGTCTAGTTTGTAACAGTGAATAGCATGCGGTGGGGGGGGAGGATTCCTCAAGTCTCTTGCTCACTTCAAAAATTTATTTTGCGTGCCTGTAAACTTGCCGACAAGTACCAAGCCATATATCAAACCATCAATTCTGCTGACAGATATTTGAAGGTGCATTCTCCAACGCACGTCAACACAGTTACAAGGAGTCCTTATCGAGTGAGTGTGCAATCCCAAGGGACAGTAGTCCATTTGCTTACCGGCGGTACGTTTGCACGCGACCCTGTGAGCGGAGAGGGCGAAAACAGTCTGTCATGGATGAACACTCAAACCATGGCCCCAATCCCAATAAAAATGTGACAGACAGATAAGCATTGCGTCCGGGTAGGCATACTCACACCTAGTTGGTACGACTCTGGAGACGAGTTTCGAGGACGAAATTCTGGCGTTACTGGATACACAGGTGAGAAATTTCCTTGCTGAGTCTGGGTTGTTGGCCAGACGGTCAGCAACAATGGACGGTAGAGGTATGAGAAGAACATTAGATCCGACAACGATGGAGGTTGGGATACGCAGATTGGGTCCTTAAGGGGGGCTCCAGTATACAACGATGTTGAGCTCGCCATGGGTAGGAGTAGCAAAGAAGTAAGCGCGTCGAAGGTATATAAGTAGGAATTTAAACTTGATACATGTTCGGAGCAAGAGCGCGCTAGGAACAATACCATTATCTCCAGCAGACCTCATGACGAGCACAACAGACCGCATACTTACGACGCGATTCCTACCGTGGCACGACGGCAGTGGTTTCCCAATAGTAAACCTCGGAAGATATTCCGGAATTGGATTTCAGAAACCCATACGATCAGAAAACTTAGAACAAAAAAGCAGGCAGATGCACACTAGCAAATTGCTAACAATACGTTCCATCTCATCTATTTGTACCACACTTTATAAGAGATGACCTAGAGGGCACACATGTGAGACAGCGCTGAGACGACAAATGGGGAACAGTCCCTTAAAAATTCCGCTCCTCAAGGGAGAGTGAAAATGACCATCCTCCCTGCATAGTGCCATCCGAGAGCATCAAAGGAATATTCCAGCACGACATCCTTTCCATCGAGCTTCAACGTCAGCGATCCCCCGACATAGGGGGGGAATCCGATCTTAAGCGTAATGCCGTCGTGCAGATTCCCAGCAGCCTTGGCAATTTGAATCTTGCCGAGGAACGGGATGTACACATAGACTTCGATGACGAGCGAAAGTTTCTTCAGGTCGATAGTGATATCGATCTGTATGCGATAATCCATCAGAAGGACAGCGATGCCATGACGAAGGGAAATATCACCTCGATAGGTCCGATGACGATCTTGAAGGTCTTGGCATTCTCATCATTGCTTGCGACAGCGTAGATGAAAGCATCACCGTGATCTGTCTTGATGACTTGGACAGCGGACTCAAATTCCTGGATGGAGCCTATTGGCATGAATAACTCGAGGTTAGTCACAGTCCAGCACCACCATCGCATCGAAAAGCTCACGGATGACGTCTAACAGACACATAATAATAATAGTAAGTGAAAGCTCGTCTGTCTAATGGAGTGAGCACTCACGTTCACCAGAGATGATAGTATCGTTCTCCCAGTCCTGGTACTTCTGGAAAGGGGGTTCGGCAAGTGATGGCATTGTGCGTGTGTGGTGCTAGGCTGGTGTTGGTGTTGGTGCTGAAGATTGACGGCGCTGTCTCAAGTCCATTTTATACGTGTGGGCTCTCATCGTCCTCTAAGGACATTCCTAGGTACTTGTGGAAACGCGCATTGAGCAATGCAAGTGACTGCATGACGTGAAGCTCGTTCGGAGAGAAAGGTAGAATGGACGTCGAAATCGGACTGATTATAGCCCTGGCGTCCGAGCGCGGTGTCAATTCAAAGCATTGACATCGGCACTGGTTATGGGTCAGACATAACTACAAGAGAGGGGGAACTGACGCAAAGAAGCGTACATACATATTTGATGTCACGGGCCTTGAGGACGCCCGTTCGCCCAGGGACCGGTTGCAACGCGTCGCAATAAAGGCATCGAGACCGCTTTCTGGGTCATTAGTTCCGTGTTCTTCGGTGTTGTTAAATCGTTTTTGTGATCCTGCATCAGTGATAAAAATTTACCTCTGTGGTCACCAAGTCGGACAAGAATTGAGTCCGAGGTAATAAGTCGTACAGTCAAGAGGGAACGAATGTGAGTCTTTGGTCTGCCTATGGTTGGAAGTAAGAACTTCGGAGGAAAGGCTGGCCTGTGCGCGGTCCGGACGGCCCGGTGACAAGTTTGTCACAATGCGACGGCAGCTTTTGACGAGAAGTTGTCCTGACTCCGGCTGCATCATAACGTTCAACCAGCCCAAGCACGTCGGGTTACATATCAGCGTGAAACGACCTTCTTAACACAGGACATCAATGCCAACGGCAAGGATTGGGTCTTTGCATGTTTCCGCAGGTACGTAGTGAATGAATGTTCCTTGTGGGCAGAATGTTCCTGGTCGGAGGTTAATAGTGGTAACGTCACAAACAACTGGAGCCCGATCTTTCTTGGATAGCTTGTTGGGTGAGTAGAGGCTGATGGTACCAGTCATGTCGCCCTTACTTGGACTTTCGAATCGGTTCGCAATCTCATCCTCGGACTCCAGTAGAGGGTCATGGCGACTCTCATAATCTCGCACTGCCAATGCCCCCACCCGTGGTGCATACCGACCCGTGTCCATGGCGGAACTTATATGGTTCACATGCGGCGTCCCTGAAGGCATCACCGCAAGTGTACCAATATCTGCCAAATGTGCTCGAACCCGAACAGACTGGCCAGCCAATGGCTAGTACAGGTTGACTCTGCGCAAGATTCCAGGTACATAGACTGATTGCTGCAAGGTGTTCTGTGGTCAATAAATTAGGTATCGAGTACTGAGAGTTTTGGCCTTCCATCCCCTGAAGCATGGTCTCGATGCCTTTGCAACGCTGGCAGTATGACGGCCCTGCGACATCAAGTATGTACGTATACCTCTTCACGTCCGTTCCTCTCTATCTCGTGTATCCATGTCCGACCTATAACCGGTGCTGAGTACCAACGCTTTGGATTGACATCATGCTCGAACACTAGGAGCGCTATCACGACAAGCGTTAACATTCCACCTTTCCCCCCTAGTGAGATTCGTGTCATGCGGCCATTTGCACGGCTCAATTCCCGTTCGGTATGTGGCTGGGAACGGACTTCGTGGAAGATGATGGCCCACGCGTATAAAAGGGACATGGGACTCGTCCTCCTTCAGCACCAACACCAGCCCAACCCAGAAACATACAAGCACAATGCCATCACTTGCCGAACCCCCTTTCCAGAAGTACCAAGACTGGGAAAACGACACCATTATTTCTGGTGAACGTGAGTGCTCACTGCTCTAGACAGGAAGATTTTTACTTATCATTATTTGCCCATTAGACGTTATCCGTGAGCACTTCGATGCGATAGTGGTGCTGGACTGTGACTAACCCCGAGCTATTCATGCCAATAGGCTCCATCCAGGAATTCGAGTCCGCCGTCAAGGTCATCAAGACAGAGAGCGGTGATGCTTTCATCTACGCTGTCGCAAGCAATGACGAGAATGCCAGAACCTTCAAGATCGTCATTGGTCCTATCGAGGTAATGTTTCCTTTCGTCACTGCAATGATTTCCTTTTCATGTAGTATTGTGTGCAGATCGTCATCACCATCGACCTGAAGAAACTCACGGTCGTCATCGAAGTCTATGCAAAAATCCCGTTCGTCGGCAAGGTTCAAATTGCCAAGGTTGTTGGCAATCTGCGTGACGGCGTTACGCTTAAGATCGGATTCCCGCCGTTTGTTGGAGGCTTGTTGACGCTAAAGCTCGAAGGGAAGGACGTCGTGTTGGAATATTCCTTTGATGCTCTTGGATTGCACTATGGAGACAGGATAGTCATTTTCACTCTTCCTTGAGGGGTGGAATTCTTGAGGTACAGATCACCATTTGTCATCCTAGCACTATCTCGTATGCGTACCTTCTAGGTCTCCTCTTATACAGTGTGGGACAAATAGATGAGGTGGAACGTATTATCAGCAATCTGCTACTATTGTACCCGCCTTCCTTTTCGTGTTAAGCTTTCTGTTTGTGTGGGTGCCTGGAATGCAACTCCAGAATATCTTCGAGGTTTGCGGGGAACCCAGTGCTGTTATACCACCACAGGAACTGTATTGTAAGCAGCCAACCACGAGGTCTGCTGGAGGAGGTATCCCTAAGTTATTTGCTCCCTCCAGACATCCATTTTTCGTGCGTGTAAGACGCGCGATGAGCAGCAAGTCGTGCGTATCATGTCAGATCATTTAACCCTGCTAGCTGATATTCAAGGGCGCATAGCATCTCCTACGCATGTGAACAGGGTACGACCATAGTCCCAAGCAGTTCGCCTGCAACGAATGAGACATGACCCACTCATGAACATTTGAACTATAATCTCATATACGTTTCAAAAAAAGGTCATGCAGGCGGGATGTCCAACAAACAGTAGATCGTGAATTGCTCACCCGGAAAAAGATGGGCTCAACCGGGAATTGAACCCGGGTCACGTACATCTTGCCACAATCCTTGTGGCGGGTTTTCTCCCGAAGCACGTATCATGCTACTAGACCATTGAGCCGCAATCCAAACGCATGACGTGAGTAGGTACATTCATCCAAGTTTGCGGAGTTGCTATCAACTAGGCAGCGACTCCCGCGCGACGTTACAGAGTAGATTCATATATCCATTGACACGTACCTTTCATATTTTTAATGTATCCGCCTTTTGTATTTGTACATACCTCACCATCGTGGTGTTTGATATGATGCCAACACACATATGTGGCTGCAAAACATGCGTGGCCGGAAGACGGGTAAGCTTCGTTTCGCGAGTGAAGAATTTAGAGTCCCGGCAGCATCCTATCACGGTCTGTAGCACGACTCGGCGGGCAATCTCTTGTCTTTCTCTTCACTGAGTGGAAGACTGGTATGTAGTGTAATACACAACCTGGACGAAAGTGAGACGCGAACTCGAGGCCCTTTGCTCTTTTATCGCTAATAATTTGTTGGTAACGCTGGCCTCGAATGTGTTGCCGGTGTCGCCCTGCGACCTTTTGCCTTCGTCCGTTGACGTGCTTCGGCCCTGGTCCGCGAACTGAGTAGTTGAGCTTAGATAGAGAGCGTGAGTCACAGTGGGATTATGTGACCTTCCCTTTGTAGCGAGCGTGGGTCACATTTGCTAGACTCGTCCACTCAGCGGTTGTCCAAGTAACTGTACCAAGTGTTGCGAAATACATATACGAACACGTCCTGCGAGCTACGGCGCTCGGAACCCTCAAGGGTAATGCTATTCGGTTAACATTTCCCTAAGAATAGTCCTGAATTTCTTTTCTTCAGTGGCACTCTGCTGGAAGACTTCGTCAATCAGCAACTATAATTTCCTTCAGCTATACGGTCCTCGACGCATACCGCTATCGCTAACGACAGTGGCCTCGATCGCTTCAGTGTCACCATGTCTACAATAAACGTTTCTCCAACGCCACCACCCTCGACGAACTCTAATGGCGTACATCCTCACGACGTCCCTGCAGATGCACCACCTCCTGCATTCGACGTGTCAATATTTAGATCCTATCTCCTCTCCCTTCTACCTCCCGTACTTGGCGCATCTCCAGAAGAGCTCTTCTCACTATTTGACGACGAATTTGAAGAAAGGGTGACACGGTTTGCAGCAGAAGGGGGAGGCGTGATCTACGTTGTAAAAGTCAAGGAAGAGTCAGAAGGTGAGACCATTCAAAGGTCTGCATCTATCTGGCGATTAAAGACGCGTAGCAGAGGATGCACCTCCACGATACCATTACCAACTAGCCTCACAACTCACATATTCTCCGTCGAATGCGATGGCACTGGCACTCATCAAACGCGGTCACGCTCTCGATCCTTTGGCACCTCTTGCCACTCAATTGCACATTTTGAATCTCTTCGGTGGCGAAGAAACGCCTTACGAATCGCTTCACGCGGTAGTAAGTTGTGGAGTAAAACCATGGTTTGATGCGTTCGTCGGGGCTCGGGGCTCTGGCAAAGAAGGCGATCCCAAAATGGGTGTGTAGGATGTGTTCGGATCTTTTCGATTACTCAAATCGTGGTTCAGGCATACCGATGACGAAGAAGAAATTTGCTGAGCTCGAGCTATCACTTCTACATCTACAACAGAACGTCGAAATACCCGAGACGCATCTCATCATACATCCTGTTATCCAGCGGGCTGTGGAACAGGTAACCCGTATTCTGTCGATGTCAGCTTTTAACCAATCAGTACGTAGGCCCAGGCGAACAACGTACGACCGAATATATCGTTCATTCCAGCGCGACATCTTAATGATAGCACCTTCCTCAACACTCTGCACTCCCATGTGAACCAATGGATCAAGTCCATCCAGGCGGTCACCAAACTCTCCCGAGATGTCTCGTCTGGCACTGCTTCGCAGGAGATCAACTTCTGGCTTAGTTTGGAACGGGCATTAGAAGGAATCGAAGCACAGCTACGAAGCGAAGAGGTGAATATGGTTATGGAGTGTCTTCGCAATGCAAAACGATACCATGCAACCACAAGTTTCATCGCTGATACCGGTCTCAACTCTGCAATGGATTTGGGTGCGTGCTCAATCATGCTATAATTTCTGACGTTTCTTTATCTTCCATCAGTGCACAAATACAACCAATTAATGAAGGACTTTCCGCTAAACGAGCTCCTTTCTGCGACCGACCTAGATAAAATTCAAGAGTCGTTGGTCCTCATCTTCGGTCATATCAACCGCAAGCTTAAGCTGTCTCCATATCCAATACGTCGCGCTCTTCCACTCGTTGAAGCGATATCGCGGGACTTCAATGATCAGCTCCTGCGCGTACTTACCTCCCACCGACTTCCGTACACACCGTACGAGACCTTCGATCGACTTCTCTCACAAACTCTGAACATTTTCCGGACGTGGGATGATCTCATTAAAGAGTTTACGAACGTCGCGCGTGAAGTGACGCGTAAGCGATCGGAGAAGTTCATTCCTATCAAGGTAGTCCCTGCACACGCGAAACTCCAGGAACGGGTACGCTATCTGCGGGATTGGAGAAAGCAGCATGAACAACTCGCGGTGATGACCGGGCCTACGAAAGGCTTGACGACTCTTGCAAAAGAAGTTGGGGGCATGGATATGGAGGAAGAGGTCAAGGAAGCATACGAAGTGATAAAACGTATCGATGTTCTTGATGTGTCGGTTGGTATGTCATATGTTGGTTTCCATATGTCGACTCGATACTCAAGGTGCATGTGCTATAGAGGGCACGGAGATCTGGGTAGCTGCCGAGAACGCATACAACGAACGTGTAGCGAGGGTAGAAAATCAGATCATTGCACGACTACGCGATAGGCTTGGTACGGCCCGCAACGCAAACGAAATGTTCAGGGTGTTTTCCAAGTTCAATGCCTTGTTTGTACGGCCAAAGGTAAATCTCGATCTTTACGTTATTCCGCACATGCCTCATTGTCGCCTGCCTAGATTCGTGGTGCCATTCAGGAGTATCAAACGCAACTTATTGACTCGGTAAAAGAAGACATTAAGCGATTGCACGACAAGGTAGCGCTCCCATCATCTCCGATTTCTTTTACTAACTGTTCTCGTAGTTTAAACTCAATATCGTTTTTCAGAAGCTTACCACATGTCCCAAATGCGTGACCTTCCACCTATTGCTGGTGCCATCATCTGGGCTCGTCAAATAGAACGGCAACTCCTGGCCTACATGAAGCGAGTAGAGGATGTACTGGGCAAGGGCTGGGAGTTGTACGCAGAAGGGCAGAAACTTCAATCCGAGTCTTCAGCATTCCGCAAGAAGCTTGACGTCCGACCCGTATACGATGCCTGGCTACATGATATCAATCGGAGAGACATGGCCGTTAACGGCCGCCTCTTCGAGATCGTGAGATTGCGTGGCGGCGGGTTCCAACTTGCAGTCAACTTCGATCCGCAGACCATCACGTTGTTCAAAGAGGTGCGGAACTTGCTTTGGCTCGGATTCCAAGTCCCGCATATGATCACAAATATGGCCAAAGACGCGAAACGGGTGTATCCACATGCGGTTTCGTTGATGGAGACGGTCAGGACGTACGGTCAAACGCTGGACTTGGTGGAGAAGAACCAGGGAATCGAGTGGCTTGTTGCCGAATACCGAAATGACGCGCAAAGGATGGTTGCGAAGGGTACGTCTTGTCTATCGTTCATTCCTAAGGCATCTCGTTGATGTGGCGTAATAGGCATGAATATCCGTTGGGACCACTTCGTTAATCACTACGATACCGCACGCTTCGTATCAAGCGCGGATGGACGGGATAACAGACATATCCAGTTCGTCAGGGAGTTTGCGAGTGTTGTTTCCGTTCTACAGGATAAAACAAATAACGTGATCGATTTGTATCGGGACATTCTTCGTGCAGTCGAGGACCTCGCGACATGCGCATATACCAGCGAGACGTTCTTCGAGTTATTGAGCAAGATACAAGCTGCGGTATATCACCTCCACTTCGGCTATTGATGAACTATTTTTGACCTCGTGTTTCGAATAGATCGATCGCTTAAATTTGGAAGGATACGCTAATCTGGAACATTGGGTCGCGGAGCTCGATAAACGGATAGAAGGTATCCTATTGCAACGGTTGGCGCATATCATTCAAGTCTGGTGCTCCGAATTCGACCGTGTCGATGACGATGGTCGTCGTGACGCACTATCATTGCGTGACCTAGCGAGCAAACGAAGAGCAGGCAAGGGCAGCCGAGAAGAGAAGGTCCGTGAGACATTATTTATTGATCGCCATATATGCTCTAACACACTTGTGTTAGTTCGTCGAAGGAAGTATTACTATCAAACCTATCGTGCATGAGATCCGGATACAAAACCAGGTCATTTTCTTGGATCCCCCAATAGAATATGCGCGTTCTACATGGATCAAACAACTACACGACTGGCTCGGTGCAGTGTTATGTTAATTCCTCGGTGCTGAATCGGAATGTTGACCCCTTTTGTATACAGGTGTTATCTGCCGACTTCATCGCATCCAGAGTTCACGATACGAGATTGGGCTGCAGATGCAACATAACCTTACATCAGAGACAACCTACACATCTCTGGTACGCGAATGTTCTGCAGTACATGTATTTTCTGGAAACTGACATTTCGCAGCTCACCCGCTTCCCTGACAACAATACCCTCGAACGACCGTTTGCACTCATCGAACTCAAGGTTCAACAACTCAAAGACTACGTCGCAAAATGGCTACAGTTCCAGTCCCTTTGGGATCTCGAAGCCGAATATGTCTTTAATCGCTTGGGCGATTCACTAGCTCACTGGCAACAGCTTCTCACGGAAATCAAGAAAACACGTTCGACGTTTGACACATCGGAGACGCAACGCAGCTTCGGCGTGTGTATCGTCGATTATGAGCAGGTGCAAGCCCGAGTGAACGCCAAGTACGACGCGTGGCAGCGGGACATACTAATTCGATTTGGCGTGAAGCTTGGGAATGCGATGAAGGAGATGCATGCTTCCATTTTGAAAGCGAGGAATGAGCTCGAGCACCACTCAATCGAGGGCCTTGTTGGGAGTGCGAGGAGGTTCTAATAGGTACATGCTGATATCAAAGTTTTTCTGAATACCCTGTCACTCGTTCCGATTCCCGTCCACTCCCATTCATTCATTTGATCGTGATCGTTGGGTTGTTCGTCCGTTCTCTTTTATGTGGATTCTTGACTTGCACAGTCCTTCCGCTACTACTGTATCAGATAGGATGCGTATACATATATATACTTGTGTAATGGTGGATATATCGTGATCCATAGGTGCTGACAAGGCATTAATATTGGAACTGATCAGTGCGCTTCGATGGGTGAGATGTTCATCGGCGACGATATCGCCGTCTGTCATACCACATCCTCCTCCCCTATCTCGCTCGGGTAGCCCTTAGGTCCATCAGCAGGCTCGTCAACTCGCGCACAGCGACCCGGATGTGTTTTATCATCGCGTCAGGCCTTGTTTTTGTGTATTGGCGAGTGTGAGGATATGAGGAAGCCCGGCCCAAAGCTTTGTCTCCGAACTGAGTATGGGGCAGACTCGCTACCATGTGAGAGAGAGAGAGAGAATTTCTATATTTATATACCGCAACAAGTAGACTGCTAATAAGACGCGGTGCCCGAGGGCCAGTATAGTACATTGTAAAGTATATACTACCTAATGGTAGTTGTGGAGTAAAATGTGTAGTTTCTAGTTAGCATTTGGGGTATATGTATATGCACAATGTCAAGTGGTGATGAGTGTATTATTTCATAATGTACTGTGAACAGAATAAAACTAAGAAAGTGATATTGGCTTTACTCTGATGGAGAGGATGGGTGCAGGTTGTTGCAGCTTGGGTCATTTTGCCTTGACTTTTTGAAGGCATTTGTTTCCTTGAGGAAATTGGAAAGGGCTTCTATTCCCTTCTCTGTTCCTAAGATATCTGTTATGATGAGGTCTTCTGATGCAGAATGTAGTATGTTGCAGTTGGGCTCATAGGCAGGACATGTTGCCAGTATATGGTTGCAAGTTTGGATATGTTCACCACATGGGCAGGAGGCATTCTCTGTGGGGACAAAGGTGGAGTAGTACTCGCCTGTGAAGGCATGTCCTGTTTGACTTTGAATGAGCCTTCCATATATTTCCTGTTTAGCTTTGCAGAAATGGCTGCAGGGTTTAAGTGATGGGGGCAAGCAATCTGCAGGCATGAAGAAACTGTTTACTTTTAGTGTGTTGTGCCAGTGTGATGTCCTTTCCTCCAAGAGGAGCATTCGTGACTGGTGCCTCTCAAATGCATATGAAGTGGTGTTGTTAGCGTTATCAGGGAGAGGCACTGGCTGTTGCTTCTTTTGCTAAGGCATCTGCTTTCTCATTCCCACTTATCTTGGCATGCCCTGGGATCCAGGAGATATGCAGATGGTTCAGGGTGCTGTTGCCAAGAAAAGTGTTTATGGTGTCTCATATTTGTATGACAATGTGTCATGAGGTGAGAGGAGGGGAGCCTGATATTGCCTGTATTGCAGCCTGGTTGTCTAGGAAAGAATGGATGTGGTGGATGTTGTGCACGTTCACATATACAACTGCTTCATCTAGTGCTCTTGCCAGTCCCATGAGTTCTGCATTGAATACCTCATTTTTGCTTCCAAGGTTAACTTTGCCACTTATAACTTCATGGGTGAGGTGGAAACTGACCCAGCTGGTTCCAACTTTGTGAATGCCATCCTCAATCTTCAGAGATCCATCTGTATATATGAGTAAACATTGTCTATCTGTGCTGAGATTAAGTACAAGTTCATTGTGTTCCTTAGCAGCATGTTTTCTATCTTTGTTGTTGTCTGTCAATGTTGGGTTGATTGATAGCCTGGTGTTATATTTATTGCAGAGATCATCCCAGGGTGGGATGGAAAAGATGTCAATGTGTGGGATGAGGGTGTCTGTTAAACTGGCTAGGTTTTGGAGATGGGTGGATTTTATTTTTCTGGGGTGTCAACATGTATCGCAGGGTCTTTTGTTTGGGGGGAGGGGCAGGGCATGGTCCGGTGGGTCATGGCCTCTCCAAATTTGGGGTAGCCACATGATGACCAGGTTGTCATGGGGAAGTTTGTGCAAGTGGGTCACATAGTTTCTGTTGATGGTGTTGAGGTAGAAGGGGATTGGTGGGGTTGTGCTTTCAATTTCGAGTGCTCATGTTGGGGTGGTCCAAAAGGTGGTGCAGATATGGTGTAGGCAGTTGTTTTGGACTACAGAGAGTTTGTCACTACCATGTGAGTCACTATAAAATGCTTCCATATAAGCTCCATTTGTCATTATACTTTGGCTCTAGTGTGTGGGTGTCATCTGGCCACCATGTTGTAAGCCAAACTTTGTTTTGGTCGATCTGGTACTGGTCTGTGTTCTCCTTTCCACTCATTTGTTCACACACATTCAGAAAACTGCTGTGCCACTCCCTTCATTTTCACACACCTTCACTTCCCTCTCATGCAATCTGATCATGTGACACTTTCCTTTTTTGCCTTGTCCAGTCATGTGACTATGTCAGAAAAAAGTAGTTTACATTCCAATCTGGTGGCTTGCAATTATACCCAAAATTTCTTGCAAGTGACTTGGAACTGTAGTTGAAATTACATTGAAATTTAGTTACAGCTGTTTTCAAAAGTTTGGGGAAAATCAAAAAATCAAAACTCACATGGTGGGGTTTGCTGGTGAGGACCCTGGAGGTAGCCCTAGTTAGAATTTGTAGTCATTAGCAATACTTTTGACTACCTTATCAGAGATTGTTGAATGCAATTTTAGTCTCCCATGACTGATCAACCCTCATTGTTCATGCCATGACAAGGTATCTTGGATGACCTCAAGGCTTGCATTCCCATCCTTTATTATGAAGGCTATCCTGTCAAAAGGATCTGTCATCTTCTTGGCATCAAAAAAACCACTGTCTACAGAGTCCTCAGTCACTATCAGCACAGTGGTAGCACCTCCAATCCCCACACCTACTCATGTGTAGTGGGCCCAGAAGTTTTCCTGATCTTCAAGTAGACAGTAAGAAAGATAGAAAAAGATTGTGGAGGGTCATTGCCCTCTGGAGATGGGGACAACATGGTGATGTGAAGTAACAAATTCTAACTAGGGTTACCTCCAGGGTCCTCACCAGCAAACCCTGCCATGCAAGTTTTGATTTTTGGATTTTCCCCAAACTTTTGAAAACAGCTGTAACCAAATTGAAACTAAATTTCAACATAATTTCAACTACTGTTGCAATGCATTTTGGGTATAATTGCAAGCTGCCAGATTGGAATGTAAACTACTTTTTTCTGACATTACAGCTCACTCTGGCAACCCATGGTTTTCCCCCCACACCTGCTAGATCATTTCTCTTGTGTCTATTCTTTTAGATGATCTATCACAGTCATTTATATATCTGACATATCTTATCTTTGGACATCTATTTTTGGTACACACATCAGCAACAAAGGTGGGGCATGGAGGAGGTTGCACAACTGATTACCTAATGCTGTGCATTACTTCTTTGAGCCACTGTAGTATAATAGTACCACTTGGTTGATAACATAAGTGATTACTCACTCACAGAACTACTGACAGTGAGGACTAGTTTGTGTCAAGAAGTGAACAGATAATGAGGAAGAAATATCAGAAGTCTCCTTCCCTCTCTACTGAGCTGAAAGAGCCACCACACTCTATGCCTGGGGAGGCTCTTTCCATTTCACCCTCTGTCAAATCTGGTGTCATGGTCAAGCAGCCTACCTCTCCTTCACTCATCCATTCAAACAATTCACATTATGGTAAGGACATGAGGAAAAATGTGGCTATATTTTTCTGTAACTGATCTTATTTATCAAGGGAAATGCAAGGAAATATTGGACATTATTCTCAGGACTCAACAAGAATACTTAGTGGTAAGCTATGGCAACTACATATTTTGAGGTTTTGAAGGATATTTGAGAGCAGTATGAAGGAGTGTCTATGAGTGATTATAACTACATCATAGATTGTTTAGAAAAAAGTGGGTATCGGAAAACATGGAACAGGTGTGTTTGCTCACTATGGCCACTGTACCATTGCAACTAATATTCTTTGCTTGAAACTTAGACTGACCTATTTCCTGATATCTGAATGTCTCATGGTCTTGTCTCCCTCTGCCCTTCATGAGTCCATCTTAGGTGCCCTTATGGGTCATCTTGGGGAGATCCTAAGGACTATCCCAGTTCCCAGTGACAGTGATTTACTGGACCATGCAAACCAGATCTGTTTTGTTGGGTTCAGTGTGCACAGTTCTGGACTCAACTGTTATGATGTGTACTTGGCATGGGCAGGTAGGGGATCCAATTTGTCTGATGGAGTGTGCCTTTGTGCAAAGTGACCAGGATGTCATGCAAAAGTTGAACTCTTATGTCCAAGACATCCCCAGCCTTCTCATTGTCAGGAAACTTGTGATCAAACAGGGACAGCAATACCACAGTCTGGGGTCAAAGGCCTCTGCTGCTCCCCAACTTTGGTCATCAGACTTGATGATGCAGAGACAGTGGACTGATTGTCTTGGGGAGGATGAATTTGAGCAGGTCATCTATGATGGACACATGTGGCTTTTGCTATCATCAGTGGAGATTCACATCTGGACACATCAAGCTGGCAACTCCAGGATCAAGCTAAGTGACACAGATGGTAATGGATATGCTTTTGGGGTATGTAATCTAACTGTTGTGCATGTATGATGGGTGTTTTGATCATTGATCTTCACTTGTTTTCACTGATCGGACCCTGTACCTGACTGTCAATCTAGATGACATCAACCATGCCTTCCAATGTGGCCTTGAGCTCATCAAGCAAGAAGTTCTCATGGTGCTTGAGTCTGTCAATGCAGACTGAGCATTGTTTGATCACACAGCAGCATGGTCACCCACCTGTCCTGTAGAGTCTGCATCACTGAGAAGTGTGCTCGAGTATGGTGCCTGTGCCACAGCATACGAGTGATATGTGGATTGGCACTCCACTTTGAAGAAGAAACCATAGAACACCACACCAGGACACTCCTGGACATCTCATCACCTTGCATCCAAGCCACCAATTTTTGCACTCCTCTAATTCCCTGTATATGTACAAGTCCTCCGATATATCTGAATCATATACACCTCTGTTTATTGTGATAGTCATACAGTGTCATAAAGCACACTGAACAATGTGTAGTGCGGCACAATTCTGAAAAAAGTGTGGGAGTTTTGAAAAAACTGCGGCAACTCGCATACCCTGCAGCACGATGAATAAATGTGCAGATATCACGCCATATGAGCTCCACACCCTTCTGGATTGAATGAAAGTGAAGTGGACTAACACTGCCGGTGTAGCCAATGCAGTCCACAGTGATGTCATCTGCATTGGGTACACAGGAAAGTCTTCTTTCCCTGTCATCCTCTGGATTGGCGTGATTCCCACATCTCTCTCTGGTGATTGCAGCCTCCTCGTGGCAACTTATGGCCGAGCATCTGGAGAGACATATCGGGATGCTGGAGGAGAAGGACGACCCAAAAGTGAACAGGGAGCACCAGTACACCTAGGATGCGTTGGTCAAGGAGAGGGAGGCGATGAAAAAGGTCAAGGCCTTCTACCTGGACATTGCGACTCACTGGGCCACCCCAGAGAGCTGCATTCTAGGCCATGTTACCCTCTCCCCTCCCAGCAACGTCGGCGTCAACAGCAAGTGCTATACTGAGGACTGGGCCATCATCGAAATGGATCCTTCCAAGATTGACTCAAGCAACTTCAAAGGCAATGCCATCGACCTCGATACCTGCATCCCAGCCGAGAAACTCGCTCTGATGATGGACCAGAATGCCCAACCTTTCATATATCTGACCGATCGTCTTCTGAAGCTCAATGGCATCATTCCGAACGAATAGATGCGGCGCCCGACTGCCCTTGACCAGAACAACGGCCTGTGCCTTCTGGTGATCAAGCGTGGTAATGCCGCTGGTCTGACCATTGGCCGTGCCAACGACATTTGCTCCTACGTCCATACCCACTATCATGGTGCAAACGGCAAGACATCCAAAGAATGGGCCATCCTCCCATTGGACTCCAAGTCCGGCGACTTCTCTGCCAAGGATGACTCGGGTTCTGTCATCGTCAACAGCCTCGAACGCATTGGGGGCCTCATCAATGGCGGTGCCAGCGCCACGCCGGATTTGGACATCACTTATGCCACACCAATCAGCTTCCTTCTCAAGTGCATGCAAGCGAACGGACTCCACAATCCAAATATCAACCCGGTCAGCCTCACCCCTCATGAGAATCGGACCTAACTGTAGTGATGTCCATGCAGTCATAGATTAGGATTGGCCCCATATCGTGAGAAACAAAGGAGGATAACCCACATCATATGTATACTTCGTCCATCAACAGCACTCTCCAGCATTCCTCGGGTTCGCAAAGTGCAGACAATACCTCCAATGCCAACTTGCAAAAACATTGATAGAGGATCTGACTGTGTGGTCTGTCTGGATTTGTTCCGGTTGACAGGGTCTCCTGTTGCGATCCTTGTTTTCGAAGTGTCTCGGCAGATTCACCGACAAAGGCAATCACGTTACTTACTGCATGTACGGAACAGCCTATAGCAGGTGCTGTCATCTTGAGAACATATAGAACTTCATCCCACCATTTGTCTTCCGGCCTTATTCGATTCGCGCCGCAGCAACTTCTCGTAGACTTCTTCATGTGTTCTAACATACTCCCAGCGCATGCAAACGAAGAAGGCGTAAGTATCGACGTCGGTATCGCAAAGGTGGTCTGAAAAGTAGATATCAGGGAATATAAGCGCGAATGCCACTAGAAAGAGTTCTAGTTTTTTGCTGGGGAGTTAGACGTGCCTTCCACCTAAGCAACTTACAGAGGACGGGATTCAAAGTTACGATCTCTGCTCCCTCCGAATCTGCTCCCTCTGATTCCTTGGACTCGTCTTCGTCTATCTCGGCCAGAAGATCATCCATGACGTCCTGTCCGATGACCTATCCAACTCATTGACGGTCAGCATGTTGAAGGGTGGGTGTGTTGGCTTGCAATTCAGTGTTATTACACGCTTATCGAGGTCAGCTCGCTGGTAACATCAAAAAACTATCAGTGACTCTGGACTGTTCGACAGCATCCTGTCATTGCTGTTTGCATCCAACGCACGCCCGCAAAACAATACATACAGTTTCCATACCTGGCGCAACTGACTTATACACAAGGTACATGGATAACATTACAGCCTCAACGCAAGACCCTGTGCAACTACTTAAACTGGCTGATGAATGGGGAACAAAAGAGCGACACCTCGTCACAAAATAGTTCGTGTCAACCTTCGTAGCCATCCCCGTCTAAAAAACCAGAATTGTGCATGAACGATGTCCACCATCGGTCAAGTCCTGACTCCTCTACGACGAGACCGACTTGGGCGAGTTCGGGCGGGACAAGCGGTTCAAGTTGAAATTGGGGTGGGTGCAAGTAGTTGGGTTGATGCTCGCAGGGAAGTGATTGTATTTGATGGTGTGGGTGAGGTTGCGTATCCGTATGCGGATGTGTGCATGGAAGAGGTTGAGGCCGACTGTAGTCACGACGCGCATCGGTGCTAGCGAGAGGGTCATCATAATATGATACAACCGAAGACGCGGAAAGGGTCGAACGATGTCCATATTGGTCGTACCGGTGGTAGTCCGGGTGGTACGCTTGAAAATAGGCTTGCGCACTGGGAGCTGAAAGATTGGTCATCGAGTACGGATCAGACAGCTCGGACTGCCATGGTCCCATGGAAGGTCCCACGACAGGCCCACCATGTGATGATGCTTGCAATGGCACATCAGCAAATATTTGCAGTGGCGCGGGTGGTGGTTGGATGAACGTAGACTGAGATGAGGCATTCGGATAAAGCGTCCAACCGAAAGTTGACACCCTTGTGTTTGCTCTAGAGCAGCCGCAGAGCCAGGCTGCTGAAACGGTGTAGAATCCAACTGTTCACCACTATACTGCACGTGGGGAGGTATCTGCAGTGGCGTCGGCGGTGGTTGGATGAGAGTAGACTGGGATGAAGCATCCGGATAAAGCGTCCAATTCAAAGCTGACATCTCTTGTGTTGTCTCGGCCGGAAAGCCGGGCTGCTGAAGACATGTAGAACCCAGCCGTTCACAACTATACAGTCGTGGTACCACAGGCTCAGCTTGACTTTGCTTTTGCTGTAACATGAGTACTGAACTATTGGGCCGCCTTGCCGACCCATCGGAATTCGAGGATCCCTCCAACATTCGATCTGTCGTCTGCCTTTTCATAGACACGAGCTTCTTCATCCGGCCTGTGAAGATGTCCACATCATCATCACCCTCGTTCTCAGCGACACCCCACTGCTGACCCAATTCATATGGCACATCGCTCTGTGCGCGAAGGAGGGCATTATGTGCCTTCTCTGTCAACTTGGAGACGAGGGGCTATAGTGAAAATGGGTATGTTCCGAGTACGAGTGCACAAGTTCCACAACTTACAAGTGCTTTTTGTGCTCTCCGACTATGTGACGATGCTTTGGTGAAAAGAAGACAAGCATCGTAAAGCTCTTTAACTGCGCCGGATGCCATAGGTGACCGCGGTCCACGTGTAACGATCGTTCCGAACACGACCTAACATAATCTTCATGTGAGCATCGAGATGGCAGGAAGACGAGAACTAACAGCAGCCGAAAAAGCGTAAGTCCAAACGGGCCAAAGCCTAGCAGTGAGCTTCGGATGCAGGTCATATTGCACCTTGACTGTGCGCAAGATCGTCAACGATGCCCGATGCGCTGCCAGGAAAGATGGTGTGTATGGACTGTTCAAAGGGTCAACGGGATTTGCGGTGATAGCTTGCACAAAGTAGCTCCTATGAATGTAAAGCAAGACTAACCAGACAAAGCCATCATCGCCAACCTTGACCAAAGATATGAATGAAAACGACTTACTGGCTTCTCTTGCATTGGACATGATCAAACGGCCCATAGACTCCATCAAACCAATGTCCTTGTCCGGGAATTTCGCTGGAACAGCGCCACACGCAGCAGCAGCAAACTCTTCAGCAGCTTCAGTAACAGGGAAGCTGCTCACTTTACGGTCGAGTTCGAGGATACTGGAATAGCTCGGGGAGCCGGAAGTTAGTGTTCTGGCTGCAACATCTGCAACACAATCTGACGTAAACCGGTATATCCAAGACCCAGCTGTAGTAATGGCAACCAGTATGAGTACCGGAACAGTGAAAAAAGATGCAAACTAACAGACAGGCTGTCTATCGGAGCTGATATTAACCTTATCATGCGGCGACCCGCCTCCAGGAAACTGGCAGTCAGTATACGGAAGAGAGAGAGTTGGAGGTCTCCCAGCTTCAAGACTCTGCACCGCCACAATCAGTGATTACATAGACAGAAATAAACTCAACTCACGTTCCAAACATCTGCGACATACAATTCCCAAAATACCACCCGTCGCCTTGCAATAATATCAGCAGGTAGACCCCATCTGAGACCATCTCGGTCTTGGAAAAGACAGAATCTTGGTCAGGTTATTCGTCTGTCTCTCACCCTTGTCAGTACTTACGAAGTCCAAGCTGACCGAGTAGCCCGTGAGCGTCATACACGGACGATTTTGAACACTAACAGACTCACCCGGTGAGCTAGAAGCGCAGCCAGAGCCACCAATGACCACGTCTCCGTACTCGTTTCCTTGCCAGCTAACTCATTACCGCTTACACCATTGTATAGGCTGAGAAGGCGTAGCGCTTGAACCGTCTCCAAAGATGGTTTGTCTATCACAGACTGAAGACAGATTGCAGCACGCGCAACCTGGTGGTAAAAGTCCGCGTCCATATTCCGAGGTTCCTGGTCCGGATCAAGTAAAGCACCAACCGCAAAAATGAGGAAAAGGAGGGCAAGTTGGTGTGGGTTAGTTTCCGCTTGGCTAACATGAGGTACGCCGTTCGTATAGTAAGCAGGCAGCAACTCAGACAAGATATGATCCTTAGACAGACTCTGAGATAGCACGACTGCTTGGTTGAGACATACTTCTATCAGGTAACGAGCTCGTTCCCAGGTAGGCAGGCAGTCGCTGACCAGGTCCTCTATGTTTGGAGTCAAATGATGGGGTTTAAATGGGAAAGCCCGCGAAATATTTTTGGTGTAGCGTTGGACTGTTGGAATCCCTCGCCGAGTCAGACGAGCCGTCGGGAAAGACTTTGGAGGGTACATATTCGATCTAGATGACAACGTTATAGGGGACGTTGAGATTTGGACCTAGCTTACCATCAATAGACACTGTAATAGTTGACTGTGAGCATAAGTTTGCCTATGACTTGGAGTAATACTTACATGTGAACCTCCCGTTGGTCCGAAGAAGCGAGATGTGCCACCGTCCGAAATAGACAATGTACCCAACGCTTCCACCAATTCAGGAGTGTGTTCTTCAACTGCGACGTCTTCTGCAGAAAGAGGGCCGGCACCATCGTCACGTTGAGAAGACTCAAAGAGGTCAGGTTGAAGAAGCGGATGTGGTTCCGTGGAATGCTTGGCCTGGAGCTCACTCAGTGCTTCTTCCAGCTGCCGAATTCGTTCCCTCATTTTGGCCAGCTGATGGTGGAGGTGTTCCGTCGCCGCAAGGACGACTCTGCGATGTGGACGCTTAGGTGGCAACATGGCGTGGAGCAACCAGTAAGAGGTCATACCGAGTTCCTTGGCCTGTGGAGGGGCTTCCTGTGGACAAAGGATAGATGAGGCCATGGGAATGGAGGCACAATGAACCAAACGCACATACCATTGGGACATAGTGCTGCGCGACCCCTTCGCTGCGAAAATCCGTTAGTCGTGGCCGTGGTGCGGGAGCAAGGAGAGGCAAGTATGTACTCACGTGACAGGACTGACAAGGAATCTGCTTGTCACATTTGATTTTGAGTCTTTTAGATAGAACCCAGGCAAGCAAGGAAAAGCACGGAAGTTAGCCAACATTCACAGTACAAGTGTGTTCGAATGATCGCACACACACCTGGTGCATTCAGCACACGCCATCTGTCTGCTATTCCTCTTCCGTCCGGTCTCCGGTGCATGGGTGCCGTCGAGTTCCCCAGGATCTCTGTGACTCGACTTGCGCTTTAACTTGGGTTTTGTTGGCGCAGGCGGCATGACTGAAGATGGGAAGTTGTTTTCTTCCTGAACGTTAGTATTTTATATTGGAGACACAGATTCAAATTCCGTATTATCAGATTATCACGGTACTCGTGCAGACCCTTCCCGAACTCTCTTTGCCCTGAGCGCGACCACGGAATAAACCTAACTTCTGTATACACAGTTTATGGCTGGCTAGGTGGATTTGCGTAGTATAAGTTTGAAGAGTAATTGCTGTCGTTTTCAGGAAGGTTGTCACCGTGGGAAACTTGCGACAAAACGCTTTTCATCTTCGGCCACCTGTAGCTCCTCAACACATGGCTGGAATTTGAAGATAAATAAGTTAATCCGGCGCTTAAGCGCTTAACCCGAAGTTTTTACGCCAGCACATGGACACACCGCACGATTTTCGAAGTATTTTCACGAGGGGGTCCCACCGGACACTGAGGCAGTACAGTCGCTGGTCACGCGGTTGTGCGGTCGTAGTACTGGCGCAACTTCTCGTAGGCTGCTTCTAACATACACCCAGCGTCTGCGGACGAAGAGGTCGCTAGAATCTAAATGCTGTCATCGCAAAGGTAGTCTGATAGGTATATAACGAGGTATATCATATAGAGCGCGATTGCGACGCTGCAGATAGTAACTGTGACACGAAACATAATATTTCAATCAACAGTTCTACAGCTCGTTGCCGGTTGACTTGACGTGTCGTCCACTTATCCACCTTACAAACTAATGAGATTAAGAGTTATGATCTCTCCATTCGAGTCTGTCCTCTGATTCCCCGGACGCCTCTTCGTCTAAGTTGGCCAGAAGTTCATTCGTGACACCTTGTTCGATGAGATATTCATCCGCCACTTTGAGGGTCGGCATGCGCTCAAGACGGATGGGGATTGGTGAAGAATAAGTACATACTTACCGAGGTCGGCTTGTTCCATCGCGCTACAGGTCAGATCAAAAACTACCAGTAGCTCTGGACTTCAACAGCATTCCGTCTTCGCTGCTTGCGTCCAACGCACGCTCGGCAATACAGTACATACACTTTCCATACCTGGCGCAGCTGACTTATACATAGAGTACAGGGATACATGGAAAATATTACAGCCTCGATGCAAAATCCTTTGCAACTACTTAAACTGGCTGATGAATGAGGGAAGAAAAGAACACTTACCGCATTGCAAAGGGTTCCAATTATGTAACTTTCTAACCACACCCGTCGAAAAGACCAGATTCGCGCATGAACAATATCCACCGTTGGTCAAGTCCCGACTCTGCTGCAACGAGACCAAGTTGGGCGAGTTCGGGCGGGACAAGCGATTCAGCTTGAAATTGGGGAGGGTGCAAGCGGTCGGGTTGATGGTCGCAGGGAAGTGGTTGTATTGGATGGTGTGGTTGCGTATCCGTATGCGGATGTGTGCATGGAGGAGGTTGAGGCTGGCTTTGGTGATGGTGCGCACCGGAGCTAGAGAGAAGATCATCATAATACGATACAGTGGGCAATGCGGAAAGGCTGGAAGGACATTGTCCATACTGGTCGTACCGTTGGTGGTCCGGATGATACTCCTGGGAGTAGGCCTGCGCGCTGGGAGCTGAAAGATTGGTCATCGAGTACGAATCAGACAGCTCGGGCTGCCATGGTCCCGTGGATGGTCCTGCGACAGGCCCACCATGTGCTGATGCTTGCGATGGCACATCAGCAGATATTTGCAGTGGCGTGGGAGGTGGTTGGATGAACGTAGAGTGGGATGAAGCATTCGGATGAAGGGTCCAATCGAAAGTTGGCATCTCTTGCGTTTGCTCTAGAGCAGCCGCAGAGCCAGGCTGCTGCAGCAGTGTAGAATCCAACTGTTCACCACTATACTGCACATGAGGAGGTATTTGCATTGACGTCGGTGGTGGCTGGATGAAAGTAGGCTGGGATGCAGTATCCGGATGATGAAGTGTCCAATCCAAAGTTGGCATCTTTTGCGTTGCCTGAGCCACAGAGCCGAATTCGTGGGGCCACGTAGAACCCAACTGTTCACAACTGTACGGTTGCGGTACCACAGGCTCAACCTGACTTTGCTTTTGCTGCAACATGAGCGCTGAGGTACTGGGCTGCCTTGCCAACCCATCGGATTTTGAGGATCCCTCCGACATCCGACCTGTCATCTGTCTGTTCATAGACACAATCTTCATCCGGCCTGCGAAGATATCCACAGCATCATCGCCCTCGCTCTCAGCAACACCCCACTGCTGACCCAATTCGTACGGCATATCACTCTGTGCGCGAAGGAGGGCATTATGCGCCTTCTCTGTCAGTTTGGTGACGATAGGCTATAGTGAAAATGGGTATATTCCGAGTACAAGCGCACAAGATCGGCAACCTACAAGGGCTTTTTGTGCTCTCCGACTATGTGACGATGCCATAGTGAAAAGAAGATGAGCATCGTGAAGCTCTTTCATTGCACTAGAAGCCATAGGTGACCGTGGCCCACGTGTAACGATCGCTCCGAATACGACCTAGCATAACCATCACGTCAACATCGAGATGGCAGGAAAGCAACTAAAGATACGGGGAACTAACAGCAGCTGAAAAAGCATACGTCCAAACGAGCCAAAGCCTAGCAGTGAGCTTCGGATGGAGGTCGTACTGCACCTTGACTGTGCGCAAGATCGTCAAAGATGCTCGATACGCTGCCAGGAAGGACGGTGTGTATAGACTGTTCAATGGATTGATGGGATTTGTGGTGATAGCTTGCACAAAGTAGCTCCTATGGATATAAAGTAAAACTAACCAGACAAGACCATCATCGTCAACCTTGACAAAAAAATAAGAACGAAAACGACTTACCGGCTTCCCTTGCATTGGTCATGATCAAACGATGCATAGATTCCATCAAACCAATGTCCTTTTCTGCAGGTTTCGCCGGGACAGCGCCGCATGCAGCAGCAGCAAACTCTTCAGCGGCTGCAGTAACAGGGAAATTTCTCACTTTGCGGTCGAGCTCCAGAATAGTGGAATAACTTGGGGGGTTCGAGGCCAGTGTTCGGGCAGTGACATCTGCAACACAATCTGACGTAAACCGAAACATCCAAGTTCCAACTGTAGGAATGCCGATCAGTATGAATATCAGGACGATGGGTAAAGGCGAGAACTAACAGAAAGCCCGTCTACCGGATTCGGTAAGAACCTCATCATGCGGCGACCCGCCCCCAGGGAACTGGCAATCAATGTATGGAAGAGAGAGAGTTGGAGGTCTCCCTACGTGGAGACTCTGCAGGAACACCACCACAATCAGCGAGCACATAGACAGAAATAGACCCAACCTACATTCCAAACATCTGCGACAAATAGATCCCAAAATACCATCCGTCGCCTTACAACAATAGCATGAGATAGACCCCATCTGAGACCATCTCGGTCTTGGAAAGACAAGACCTTGATCAGCCAATTTGCCTGTCTCTCATCTCTGTCAGTACTTACGAAGTCCAAGCTGACCAAACGGCCTGTGAGCGTCATACACGGACAAATCTAAATGCCAACAGACTCACTGTGTGAGCTAGCTGCGCAGCCAGCGCCACTAATGAGCACGATGTCTCCATACTCGTTTCCTTGCCAGCCAACTCATTCCCACTCAAAGAATTGTATATGCTGAGAAGGTGCAGCGTTTGAATGGTTTCCAGAGACGGTTTGTCCATCACGGACTGAAGACAGATCGCGGCACGCGCAAGCTGGTGGTAACGTTCTGCCTCTGTGACCCCAGGTTCCTGGTTCGGATTAAGTAAAGCACCAAACGCAAAAATGAGGAACAGGAGGCTGAGCCGGTGTGGGTTATTTTTCGCTTGCGTAACATGAGGTACGCCATTCGTATAGTAAGCGGGCAGCAGTTCCGACAAGATATCATCCTTAGACACATTCTGATATAGCGAGATAGCTTGGTCGAGGTACACATCTATCAAATAACGGGCCCGTTCCCAGGTAGGCAGGTAGTCGTTGACCAGGTTTTCCACGTTCAGCGTCGAATGAGCAGGCTTGAATGGGAGAGACCGTGAAAATATTTCAATTTCCTGGGGTAGTTCTCTCGCCGAATCAGACGAGCCGTCATCAGAGTCTTCGGAGGGTACATTTTCGATCTAGATGGCATCATTATAAGGAGACCAGGTAATAAGATTGGATCTAGCTCACCATCAACAAACACTGTAAAGCCTACCTTGAGCATAAGCATACATACGACTTAGGCAATGCTTACATGTGAGCCTCCCGTTGGTCCAAAGAAGCGAGATACACCACTATCCGAGATGGACAATGTACCCAAAGCTTCCACCAATTCGGGGGTGTCTTCTACGATTGTGAGGTTCTCTACAGAGGGATGGCCGACGTCGTCGTCACGTTGACATGTCCTCAAGAGGTCAGGCTGAAGAAGCGGATGTGGTTCTGTGGAGTGCTTGGCTTGGAGCTCACTTAGTGCATCTTCCAGTTGCCGAATTCGTTCGCTCATTTTGGCCAGCTGACGGTGGAGGTGTTCCGTCGCCGCAAGGACGAACCTACAATATGGACCTTAGATGGTAACTGGGCGCAACCATAGACAGGCCATACCGAGTTCCCTGGCCAGTGGAGAGGCTTTCTGTGGACAAAGCATGGATGAAGCCAGAAACCATGGAATGGAAGGACAGTGAACCAAGAGCACATACCATTGGGACATAATGCTGCACAACCCCTTCGCTACGAAAGTGTTACTGCGATGAAAGAGTGCTAAGGAAGAAGAGAACAGTATATACTCACGCGACAAGACTGACAAGGAATTTGCTTGTCACACTTGATCTTGAGTCTGTAGATAGACATAGGCAACCAAGGAGAAGTGCGGAAGTTAGCCAATAGGCTTCACACAGGTATACTCGATGATCGCACCTTTTGCATTCAGCACACGCCATCTGTCCCTTGCTCCTCTTCTGTTCGGTCTCCTGTACATTGCTACCGTCGCATTCAAATTCCCGAAGGTCTCTGCCACTCGACTTGAGCTTCGGCTTGGGTTTTGATGGCACAGGCGGCATCACTGAAGATGGGAAGTTGTTATCTCCCCAGGTGAGCGTTCGTATTATATAGTGGACAATCTTCCCAAACTCTGTTACCTGCGAGTCCGATTCACGGTCACTCAAACAAGATTTACGCCAGGCTGGATCCGACGGTAACCCTGTGGAAAGCTGAAGCGCCATGACTATCCATGAAAACTCACATAATACATGACGTTTAGTATCACAGTTTGTAGATAAATGATTTTTACTTCAAATTCGGACTCGGAAGTCAGTTACCTAACAAGCTTCGCGCAGATCGCAAACGCACCTGGTGCATTCAGCACACGCTCTCTGTTCCTTGTTTCTCTTCTGTTCTGTCCCCCGCGCACTGCTACCGTCGCATTCGAGTTCCGAAAGGTCTCTGCAACTCGACTTGTCCTTCAACTTGGGCTCTGTTGGTACAGGTGGCACGACCAGTGGAGACGGCCCGAAGGTTGTTATCTTCCTCTTTTCGAGTGAACGTTCGCAATAAATATAAGTAAGCCTCAGTTTATCCTAAGCGTCATCTCCCCGAAATTCGGGCTTCAGCGCTGTAGCCACCATACATACCCCCATATGGGAGCTTCACACAGTGACTTCGATCCTATGTCAGTATGACTATCATTAACGAGATCGGCATCGCTGTGGAGGTTGCCTCGTTAACGGTGACATTGCTGCACCGGCTCAGGAGTTGTCATTCCTACTTCTACGTCGCGATACCTGTGGGGCCACCGGAGCACTATGAGTCTGTCTGAGGTTCGGATTACCCTGCATACTGTTCTATGATAGTGGCTCTCGCGTCCTTACCGAAGACTCATAGATATGAATCCCTCTTGTTTCTGACCATTAGACTAGTTGCCATTGCAGAGCTCGCAACGGTACGTATGGCCTATCGTAAATACGACTATGTTACTCTGACGCTTTCTTTAGGCCGTTGATAGATGGCTGGGCAATGGAATTAGACTTCCTCTGGAAAGCACAAGCCTTCGTTGCCCTGCGGGTACCATGAACCTGCTGAATCTTACGGGGGACTGGAGCGTTCACAGGGTGGAGCTATCATTGTCAACATATTTTACAGTTCTGGGCCCCGATGAGGCCACAACGTAACGAACAGAAAGAAGGGTGTCACAAAAGCCAGCAGTTCCGTACTACATCCACCATTTGGTTTTTTTGCCACAGCATAGTATGGCGTAATGCTACTAGTATGCAATATCCCCTGCCGCAAGCTGCTCCACGCAATGTAAAAGCACAAAGCACGATACGCAAAAGTAGAACGCACAGAATGCCAAATCACCGGGTGCAATATACGAAACATTTTGCGGACTTCCGGGGCCCGGAGAAGCATGACCCTGCATGCTTGCAATTTTGGGGATCCATTGACTCACATCAGGCGCTAATCTTCCAGGCTGTGTGTAAGTACGTGAATTCGCTGCCACAGGGTCACTGGATAATTATTCTTCCCTCAGCTTCTAGCTGAAACCGCTATGGCGCTCCAGATGACATCGGGCCGAATGAAAGAAACATTTTTGGTCTCATTACCTCTGAACAACTCGTCGAGCACCCCTCATCCAAGGGTCTGCCACAATAATCCCCTATGTCATCGGTTGCAACAACGGAGGGAAAGAGAATTACCGTATCAAGCGACATAAATGTATTTATTCATGTCCCGCCTCAAGAATTTCTGTTCCACTAATCTCGCGATGCGCTGCTCGATCACGTTTACCTCTGGCACGAAATGACTCTTCACAGACTCAATCGTCTGGGAGTTGAGCTGCTCATACGTCAGCTCTTTTTTCGCTATCATGATTCGTACAATGGCAGCATCGAGGTAGTGGCTTCTGTCACCATTGATATGCGACTGCGTGCGTGTCGATTCTTCGGGCTGACGATAACGAGTCCCCACACGACGACAGAGAATGAGGGAAGTCACATACCGTCTCCTTAGGTTAGATAGAGTTGATATGTACCTTGACCCCCAGATCCATGAACTCGGAGTTAAAACAAAGGACATCGGTCTTATCGATGTCCTTCCCTACAAGACGTTTCCTCAGTACCTTCTTCTTTGCACGGCCGAGACTCTGCAATGTACGCCTCAACTCTCCCTCGTCTGCACTGGAACGTACAAAAAAAGGGAGTCAGTATGCCCAGATCGGTAAGGAGGGGCATAAAAGAACAACGAACCCATTCGTATGGCCTCCAGGATCTGCTTGCACCCAACTTCCACAGATTCGTTGAAGAGAAGAAGGACAACCGTTTGATACAGGTTGACCGTCAATTCTTTCGTAGCAGATGAAAACCGTGCTTTGAGTGTCGCTGTGCCAATGCAGTGGTCCGGCAGTCCAACTTGTGTCCTTGCTGCTTGCTTTGATAGAATGCAACGTAAGCTGCGAGCTCGGATTGCATCTGTCAGACCGATATCCGACTTTCCGTAAGTAAAGCGACGATATGGGGCAGACTCAACGACCTACCCAGAGCAGTAGATCGACGTCCTTCCGAGCTGCGAACGGCCAGTAGCTCCTTTGAAACGCCATGACGGATAAGCTATGCTGCGAGCTGCCCTCCGGAAGGCGATTACGATATTCATACAGGAGACCCCGCAAAAGTGCCAGGTCGCTAAACATGTGGTCACCCATACCGAATTCCGGATCATAACCTGGAAGGTATGTGGAGTCAACTTGCGATCAACATCAGAGAAACTTGAAGGCACAGACCCTCTTTCAGTTTCGTTAGCATTGCCTTTTCATAGTCGTCCGACGCGCTACGCTCCAGAAGTAACGTCGACAGTGCACGATGGTTCTGAACACGTCCTTGTTGTCTGTATACCTATACAATCTGAGCACCGAATCCAGTAACAGGTCAAATTCTACGTCCGACGTGTCTCGTTGACCGCGCCGCATGAGACGATCCAGATGTTTTGCGATCAATTCGGCAGGCTTGTTCTTCCTTGCATTGAACCCATATGCGAATGCGTCCGTAAGAAATTTGGGATTTGGTTGTTTCATTTGAGAGCCAATAAATGCGGTGTGAAGTACGCCTCCACGAACTCCAGCAGCATTTCAATCATCACGTCCTCGTGCTCCGTGTCTTTAATGATGTTTGCCACGACATTCTGTCCTAGGTGAGGAGACCATTCGTTCCACAAAAGGCCCAATCCTGCTCCCTCTATAGCTGAAAATTCTATGTATGCCATGTTGAGCTGATCAGTGTCTGTAGCCTTCATAAGAGGCTCGATAACTGTGCAGAACCCGAGTCAGACACAGGTTTCACAAGAAAAAAACACGTTTATACCTCCACCAGCAAGTCAATCGAACCTTCCTTCCAGGGCTCCTCCCGTCGCAGCATGCTCTACCAGGTTCACTGTCGTTGGCTGAAAGACCCCGAGCGCTCCCACACGTTCCTCTGCAACCCACGGGCGGTGTGTTCGAGAAACCTTTTCGGCGTAAATCTCCACTGATGAACTTCCTCTGGATAATATGCTATAGGGGTCTATTCACCCGCGAACCGCTCTCGCGACGAGGATTTTCCGTGCTAAAAGCCCGTGTCTCTCGATAAGGCGGGTTTAACGAGTAGCAAAACTATCGGAATACTGGCCCTTAATTTCTCTCCCAAGATAGCCCGTCGCGTGCGCCTGCTTGAATGAGGTCGATGACATTCGTACAATCGAGAACATGTCGCCTGAAGGAGGTGAAAGCGAGATCGCTTTATGGTAATTTCAGCGGATACGAACGAAAAATTCATTTATACGAGTTGGCATACTGTATATTCAAAAGCCCCGTAGTCTTGAGAACATGCACGCGATCGGGATACGCCAGTAAGGCGCGTATAAGCATCTACAAAAAAGCCAATAGACGGCGAGAAAGCATGAGCGTGTGGTAGCGCCGTGGTTGAAGGCACGTTAAACTAACGATTTGACCTTCGAACGATTCACAAACTTCTACGAAATGATTCAACCACTCGATAGGATCGCCGTCTTCGGTCGCCTTTTCGAGTTCATGGCGCAAGTTACAGCAGGATCGCTCGAGTTGCATGGCCAAGATGGCGTAGAGAATCGCTCCCTTTGTGCCCGCACAGACCACTACACGAAAACCGTCGTAGACGCCTTCGTAAGTTGTTGGGAGAAGGTCTTTTGATCGTTTTGTTAACGTAATGCTTAAGCACATTTTGAGTCTCGCAAGCGAATCGTCATAGGCCCTATCTTGTACTCCGGCTACACTGCAAGGATAAACGTTGAGCGCTGAAAGACACCATCAATAAGAAGACGATCTACTCACCTACAAGGTCATGTATCTGCACTGTCAGCGGTTCAGCCCTCTCTACCGACTTTCCCTTGACACCATCTCGAGACCTAAATGCAGAGCCAGGGTCAGAGTCGGTATCTAAACATGACCTTTTTTTCGGGCGAGTAAGTGCCGACTCTTTATGGGCCCACGACCATATACTGGTAGGCGGTGAATCCTGGAGACTTTTCTGGCAACAATAATATTGCGAATAGTGCATCCGTCATGTTAAAAGACTTCACCGTTGTTGGTTAATATCAGTAGCGAAGGAACGTAGCGTACAGAGAATTCAGTCTTCGCGTGGGAACGAAGTTAGCTGGCGCCTCTCTCTCTCTCAGTCCGCTCACTCGTGCCTCAAGACTCATACTCAGCTGAGTCCCTCGTCCCGTACTCGTCGTTTCTTTGCACCCGCCCTCCACTCCCTCTAACAGGCTGGCCAAAGCAGCCAGCAACGCCAGAGTTTGTCCGACGCCTCGAGCTCGACGTTCGCTCGAAGCTGACCTGTGTGGTGCCCAGCCCACCCTCACAGCTCAGCTCGACCACTCGGGCCTGGCTTCGGGCCGGAAAACCTTCGGTTTTCGCTCAAACCCAAAAACTTTCTCTACGCAACATAGATACGAACCATAGGCATTTTCCCCCTGTAGCTAACGCAGTAAACGCGTAGACGGTCGACTTACCAACTCATCTGGAATGCCTTACGTAGCTGACACTGATAAGATAAGATTCCACAAGCAATACTCGTCTCGGCTCTCCTGCTTGCAACGCGCAGGGTATTTCACAATATAACACGAAGCACGTCCCCGGATGAGTATTCTATCTTGTGTTTTTTAAAACGAATAATACAACGTACAGTAAGTAGCTACCCGACAACATGAAAATTCTACATAAGGAGTGATATGAAGCGCACTACTTTGATGGAAAACTGACTTCATGTAGGACGGGGCAGGAAAAAGTAGCTCAGCGGCATTCTAGCTACAACCATGGAAAAAACCAAAATCGGGCGTGAACGACGTCCGCCACTGGTCTTGTGCAACGAGATCCAGTTCCGCAAGTTTGGGCAAGGCAAGCAATTCAGGCTGAAATTGGGGTCGGTGTGAGTCTATGGGTTGATGTTGGTAGGGAAGTGGTTGCATATCTGTATGCGGATACATGGATGGTTGAGGTGGAGGACGGCTTTGTTGATGGTGCACACCGGCGCTAGCAGGAGGGTGGTCATAATACAACACGGTCGACGACACAGAATGGATCGGAGAATAGTATCCGTGTTGGTGGTCCAGATAATACCCTTGAAAATGGGCCTGCGCGCTGGGAGCCGAAAGATTGGTCATCGAGTACAGATCAGACAGCTCAGGCTGACATGGTCCCGCGGATGGTCCTGCGACAGGCCCACCATGGGCTAATGCTTGCGATGGCAGATCGGCGGGTGGCGCCGGTGGTGGTTGGATGAGCGTAGACTGAGATGAAGCGTTCGGGTAAAGCGTCCGATCCCAAGTTGGCATCTCTCGCGTCGGCTCTAGATCAGTCACGAAGCCGGCCTGCTGACGCCATATAGAATCCAACTGTTCACCTCTGTACGGCAGATGAGGAGGTATTTGCTGTGGCGCTTGTGGCTGGATGACCGTGGACTGGGATGATGTACACGAATAAAGCAACCGATTCCAAGTTGGCCCCCCTTGCGTTTGCCCCAGACCAGCCACAGATTCAAGCGGTTGAAGCCATGCAGAATCCAACAATTGCAGCGCCATAGGTTCAACCTGACTTTGCTGTTGCTGCGACACGAGTGCCGAGGTACTTGGCTGCCTTGCCGACCCATCGGAATCCATGGATCGTTCCGACATCCCATCTGCCATCTGTCTTTTCATATATACGACCTTCTTCATTCGGCCCGCAAAGATGTCCACATCATCATCACCCTCATTCTCACCGACGCCATACTGCTGACTCAATTCACGCGGCATACGACTCTGTGCATAACGGAGAGCATGATGCGCCTTCTCTCTCAAGTCGGTGATGAAGGGCTATCGTAAGAATGAGTATCTCCGAGTACAAGCCCACAAGACCGACAACCTACAAGGGCTTTCTGTGCTCTCCGACTATGTGACGATGCTTTGGAGAAAAGAAGACTAGCATCATGAAGCTCTTTCATTGCGCTAGAAGCGATAGGTGACTGTGGGCCACGTGTAACGATCGTTCCGAACAAGAACTAGTATATCCATCATGTGAACGTTGACAGGAAGAAGATCAAAAATGCGGAGAACCAACAGCAGCTGAAAAAGTATACGTCCATATAGGCCAAAGCCTAGCAGTGAGTCTCGGATGGAGGTCGTATTGCAGCTTGACTGTACGGAAGATCGTGAAAGATGCCTCATACGCTGCCTCGAAGGATGACGCGTAAGGACTCTGCCGAGGATCGGTGGGGCTTTTGATGATAGCTTGCACAAAGTGGTTCAGATGGATGTAAAGCAAGACTAACCAGACAGGGACACCATCGTCAACTCAGCACACCTTATTAAGAATATGAATGAAATGACTCACGGACTTCCCGTGCATTGGACATGATCAGACGGGTCATGGACTCCGTCGAACCAATGTCCTCGCCTGGGGGTTGTGCTGGGACATCGCTACGCGCAGCGGCAACAAACTCTACAGCAGCTTCAGTGATTGGGAAATCCCTCACTTTGCGGTCAAGCTCAAGGATAGTGGAATAATTCGGGGGATTGGCAGTCAGTTTCCGAGCAGCGACATCCGCAACACAATCTGACGCAAACCGAAACACCCAAGATTCACCTGCAAGAATACCGATCAGTATGAACATCATAACGATAGATAAAGACGTGAACTAACGAAAAGCCTGTCTATCGGAGCCAATATGAACCTTATCATGCGGCGACCCGCCCCTAGGAAACTGGCAATCAATATACGGAAGAGAGAAAGTTGAAGGTCTCCCAGCATCGAGACTCTGCAGGAGAAACCATTATAATCAGCGAGTACATAGACAGAAATAGATCCAACTTACGTTCCAAGCATCCGCCACAAACAATTCCCAAAATACCACCCGTCGCTTTGTGGTAATAGCATCATCTAGCCCCCAATTGAGACCATCTCGGTCTTGAAAAGACAAAGCCTCTGTCAGCCCATTCTCCTGTCTTTCGTGGCAGTACTTACGAAGTCCAAGCTGACCGAATGGTCTGTGAGCATCATACACGAACAAATCTGAACAATAACAAACTCACCGTGTGAGCTAGCTGCGCAGCCAGGGCTACCAGTGACCATGACGTCTCCATACTCGTTTCACTTCCAGCCAACTCATTGCTGCTTACATTGTTGTATAGGTAGCGAAGGCGCAGTAGTTGAATATCCTCCAAAGATGGTTTGGCCATCATGGACTGAAAACAGATTGTGGTACACGCAGCCTGGTGATAACGTTCTGCGTCCGTATTTCCTGGTTTCTGGTCCGGATCAAGTAAAGCACCAATCGCAAAAATGAGGAGAAGAAGGCCGAGCCGGTGTCGGTTATTTCCTGCTTGCGTGATATGAAGTACGTTGTTCGCATAGTAAGCAGGTAGCAATTCAGTCAAGATATAATCCTTGGACACACTCTGAGATCGTGCAATTGCTTGCTCGAGGTACACTCCCGTTAAATAACGAGCTTGTTCCCAGGGAGGCAGGTAATCCTTGGCCAGGTTTTCTACGTTCAGAGGCAAATGAGAGGGCTCAGTTGGAAAAGCCTGTGAAATATTTGCAATTTCCTGAGGTAGCTGTGGACCTTTTGAGTCCCTCGCCGAGTCAAACAAACCATTGGCAAAGTCTTGGGAGGGTACATAATCGATCTAGATGGCATCGTCATAGGGGACACTGAGTAAACTTGGATGTAGCTGACCATCAGTAGACACTGCAACGTTAATTCTGAGCACCAGCTCCAGCATACATATGACTTGGGGTAATACTTACATTTGAACCTCCCGTTGGTCCAAAGAAGTGGGATTCGCCACTATCCGAGATGGATAATGTACCTAACGCTTCCACCAATTCAGGGGTGTGTTCTTCGAGGCCCTCTGCCGTGAGAGGGCTGACATCGTCGTCATGTTGAGATGTCCCTGGGAACTCTGGCTGAAGAAGCGGATGTGGTTCTGTGGAATGCTTGGCTTGGAGCACCCTCAGCGCATCTTCCAGTTTCCGAATTCGTTCGCTCTTTTTGGCTAGCTGACGGTGCAGGTGTTCCGTCGCCGCAAAGACAAATCTGCAATACGAGCGCTTAGATGGCAATCAGGCATGAAACAACCACATACCGAGTTCCTTGACCTGTAGGGAGGCGTCCTGTAGACAAAAGATGGATGAAACCATGGGAATGGAAGGACAATGAACCAAACACACATACCATTGGGACATAATGATGCGACACCCCTTCGCTGTCGTCAAAGTGTGTTAGTAGTTATGACCGCGGGAAGAAGGAACGACTCACGTGACAGGCCTGGCAAGGAATTCGTCTATCACATTTAGTCTTCAGTCTTTAGATAGACATCAGAAGTACGGAAGTCAGTTAGCAAGCTCAGCTTCACGCAGATCGCATACGCACCTTTCGCATTCAGCACACGCCATCTGTCCGCTATTCCTCCTCTGTTCTATCTCCCGTGCATTACCGCCGCCGCGTTCGAATTCCCCAAGGTCGCCGCGGCTCGACTTGCCCTTTAATTTTGACTTCGTTGGCACAGGCCTTGGCATGACAGGATGGGAAGCTGTTGTCTTCTTGAGTGGGCGTTCGTATTATATACTCGAGAAGCAGATTAACTGTGATGTTAAGGTTCGGCCTAAGCTCCGCTTTCCGTCAGCCGGATGCTCGTAGCCCACAGTTTATCCAGGGCCATCTCCCCGGACTTCGGGCTTCAGCAGAATACACATCTCCATATGGGGGATTTGGTACAACAACGTCCTAAGGACCTCGACTCTAAGTCAATGCTGGTAGACTTGGTAGTTCTGCATTTCGTACCTGGTACCTCTGCGTTTTGCACGTATGTACTCCACCTTGTACAACCATCTCCACTGAAATACAGATGTCTGCACATACCTAGGACTGTCAACAACGAGATCGGCATTACTGTGGAGATTGCCTCGTTAACGGAGACATTGCTGCACCAGCTCAGGAGTTGTCATTCCTAGTTTTACGCTGTGATACCAGTGTGGCCACCGGAGCTCTATGAGTCTGTCTGAGGTTCTGATTACCCTGCATACTGTTCTATGATAGTGGCTCTGGTGTCCTTGCCGAAGGCTCATACATGTGGATCTTTCTTGTTTCTGACCATCAGACTAGTCACCATTGCAAAGCTCGCCGCGGTACGTATGTATGATCTATCGTAAACACGACTATATTACTCTCATGCCTTCTTTAGGCCGTTGATAGACGGCTGGGCAATGGAATGCATCAGCCTTCTATGCCCTGCAGGCGATGCGGTTTGGGTACCAAGTCAGCTGAACGCATGAATATTACCCATTACCCACTCCACGAACCTGCTGAATTTTTCGGGGGACTGGAGTGTTCAGAGGGTGGAGCTATCACTGTCAATATTTCCACAGTTCCGGCCCCCGACGAGGCCGCAACGTAACGAACAGAAAGAAGGGTGTTACAAAATCCAGCAGTTTCGTGCTACATCCGCCATCTGGCTTTTTCGCCACAGCATAGCACGGTGTAATGCTGCTATGCAATATCTCCTACCCGCAAGCTGCTCCAGGGAATGTAAAAGCATAAAGCACCACACGCAAAAGTAAAACGTACAAAATGCCAAGTCACCAGGTACAATATGCAAAACCGCAGCATGCATTTTGTGGACGTCCGAAGCCCGGGGAAGCATGACGCTACACGCTTATAATTTTGGGGATCTGTTGACTCACATCAAGCACTAATCTTCCAAGCTGTGTAAGTACGTGAATTCGCTGCCGCAGGGTCAGTGGATAAACAGTCTTCCCCTAGCTTCTACCTGTGGCACTCCGGATGACTCCGGATGACATCGGGTCGAATGAAAGAAATTTTGTACCTCACTACCTGCGGACAGCTCGTCGAGCGCCATTCACCCAAGACTCTGCCACAATAATTTCCTATGCCATCGGTTATAACAATGGAGGGAAAAGACCATTACCATATCAAGCGACATAAATGTACTTATTCATGTCATCTTCGTCTCGCCTTAAATATTCCTGTTCCAATAATCCCGCAATGCGCTGCTTGATCACGTTCACCTCAGGCACGAAATGACTCTTCACAGACTCGATCGACTGGGTATTGAGCTGCTCATACGTCAGCTCTTTTTTCGCTTTCATGATTCGCACGATGGCAGCGTCGAGGTAGTGCTTTCTGCCACTATCGATATACGACTGCGTGCGTGTCGATGGTTCGGGCTGACGAGAATGTATAATGATAACAAGTCCACACGACGACAAAGATTGAGGAAAGTCACACCGTCTCCTTAGCACGGATAGAGTTGATATGTACTTTGACCCCCAGATCCGTGAACTCGGAGTTAAAATGAAAGACATCGATCTCATCGATGTCTTTCCCTACAGGACATTTCCTCAGTACCTTCTTCTTTGCACAGGCAGGACTCTGCAATGTACGCCTCAACTCTCCCTCGTCTGCACCGGAACATATAAAAACAAGGGAATCACTATGCGCCAGAGGGGTAAGGAGCGACATAAAGGAACGACAAACCCATTCGAGTAGCCTCTAGGATCCGCTTCTATCCAAGTTCCACAGATTCGTTGAAGAGAAGAAGCAGATACGGGCTGACCGTCAACTCTTTCGTAGCAGATGAAAACTATGCTTTGAGTGTTGCTGTGCCGATAGAGTGGTCCTAGTCAAGCTTGCGTCCTTGGTACTTGCCTTTATAGATCGCAACGTGAGCTGGGAGCTCGGATCGCATCTGTCAGCCCAGTTTCTGATTTTCTGTGAGTAAAAACGACGATATGGGGCAGGGTCAACGACATACTCAGAGCGGCAGATCAACGTCCTTCCGAGCTGCAAACGGCCGGTAACGCCTTTGCAACACCATAACGGATAAGTTACGCTGCGATTTGGATGTTGCACGACCAGTAGGGCAGGCTTATTCTTCCAAGTCTTGAACCCACATGTGAATGTGTCAGTGAGTATGTAGGAAATCTGCAACTCAGGGCGTTTCGTTTGAGGGTTCATGGCGTCTTGCTCTACGAGTTATTCAACTGCTACTTTGATGGTCAGCATATTTGAGGGATGGGATGGGGTATGGCCCTGAACTACAACTCAGTTTTACTACATACTTACTGAGGTCAGCTCGCTCCATCGCTACAGGTAATATCAAAAAGCATCAGTGGTTCTTGCGTTCGACAGCATCCCTACAATACATTGGTATATAATCCATACATGGATAATATTACAGGCTCAAATGCGGGACCCCTTGCAATTAAATTTGGTGATGAGTGGGAAAAGAAGTTATGTAACCTTCTAGTCAAACCCATCGAAAAAACCAGAATCGCGCATGAACGATGTCCACTGTTGGGCGAGTCCCGACCCTTGTGGAACGAGACCGAGTTGCGTAAGTTTGGGCGGGGCAGGCGGGGAAGGCTGAGATTGGGGTGGGTGCCAGTGTGTGGGCTGAAGTTGGCAGGGAAGTGGTTGTGGTTGCGTATCCGTGTGCGGATACGTGGACGTATGAGGTTCAGGATGGCTTTGGTGGTGGTACGCACCGGCGCTAGAGAGAGGGTCATCATAATACGGTACAGTAGACGACACCGAGGTCGGAGGACATTGTCCATATTGGTCGTACCAGTAGTGGTCCGGACGACACCCTTGAAAATTGTCCTGTTCCCTGGGCGCTGAAGGATTGGTCATCGCGTACGGATCAGACAGCTCGGACTGCCATGGCCCCGTGGATGGTCCCGCGACAGGCTCACCATGTACTGACGCTTGGGATGGCATATGAGGTATTTGCAGTAGCGTTGGGTGGGTGAGCGTAGCCTGAGATGAAGTACTCGGTTCCCAAATTAGCGTTTGATCTCGACCAGCCATAGAGCCGGGCTGCTGAAGCCATGTAGGACCCAACTGTTCACCGCTACATGGTACATGAAGGGATATTTGCTGTGGCGCTCGCGACGGCTGGATGAGCGTAGGCCAGGATGGAATATCCGAATAAAGCGTCCGATCCGAAGTTGGCACCTCTTGCGTTGGCTCTAGAGCAGCCGCAAAGCCAGGCTGCTGAAGCCATGTAGAACCCGACTGTTCACCATTGTACGGTACATGAGGAGGCATCTGCGGTGGCGCTTGTGAGGGCTGGATGAGCGTAGACTGTGATGAAGCACCCGGATAAGGCGTCCGATCCGAAGTTGGCACCTCTTGCGTTTGCTCTAGACCAGCTACAGAGCTGGACGGTTGTCGCCCTGCAGAACCCAGCTGTTCGCGACTAGACGACTGCAGCACTACAGGTTCAACCTGACTTTGTTGTTGCTGCGGCACGAGTGCTGAAGTACTCGACCGCCTTTCCGACCCGTCAGAATTCATGGATCGTTCCGACATCCGACCTGTCGTCTGCCTTTTCGGATACACAATCTTCGTCCGGCCCGCAAAGATGGCCGCCGTATCATCGGGGTCGTCCCACTGCTGACCCAATTCGTGCGACACATCATTCCGTGTATCAAGAGCATTCTCCGCCTTTTTCACCAACTTGGTGATAATGGGCTATCGTGAAAATGAGTATATTTGAGTACAAGGGCATAGGACGGACAACTTACGAGTGCTTCTTGTGCTCTCCGACTACGCGAGGATGCTTTAGAGAAAAGAAGATGAGCATCGCGAAGCTCTTTCATTGCGTCGGATGCCGTAGGTGACCGTGGACTATGTGTAACGATTGTTCCGAATACAATCTGACATACCCATCAACGTGAACATTGATATGATAGGAAGAAAACCAAAAATGCGGAAAACTAACAGCAGCCGAGAACGCATACGTCCATATAGGCCAAAGACTGGCAGTGAGTTTCGGATGGAGATCGTATTGCAGCTTGATTGTACGCAAGATCGTCAAAGATGCCCGATACGATGCCAGGAAGGATCGTGCATATGAACTCCGCTGAGGATTGGTAGGATATTCGACGATAGCCTGCACAAAGTAACTCCGATGGATATAGAGCAAGACTACCAACAGAGTCATCATGATCATTAACTCAGTAAGCCTTACTAAAAATATGAACGAACACGACTCACGGACTTCCCGTGCATTGGACGTGATCAAACGGATCACAGACTCCGTGGAAGTAACGTCCCTCACCGCGAGCTTCGCTCGGTTTTCTCCACACGCAGCGGTGGCGAACTCTTCAGCAGCTGTAGTAATAGGGAAATTGCTCACTTTGCGGTCGAGCTCAAGGATAGTGTCATAATTTGGGGGATTGAAGGTCAGCGTCCGAACAGCAACATCTGCAACACAATATGACGCGAATCGAAATACCCAAGACCCACTATCGGAACCGATATGAACCTTATCATGCGGCGACCCGCCTCCAGGAAACTGGCAATCAATGAAAGAAAGAAAGAGTGTTGGAGGTCTCCCAGCATCGAGACTCTGCAGGAGGACCACAATAATCAGCGAACACGCAGACAGAAATAGACCCAACTTACATTCCAAACATCTGCGACAAACAATTCCCAAAATACCACCTGTCGCCTTGGGGTGGTAATATCATCGAATAGCCCAAATTTGAGATCATCTCGGTCTTGAGAAGACAAAACCTTGGTCAGCCTATTTGTCTGTCTCTTATATTTGTCAGTACTTACGAAGTCCAAGCTGACCGAAAAGCCTGTGAGGGTTGTACATGGAGAATCTGAACACTAACAGGCTCACCCGCAAAGCTATACGCGCAGTCAGGGACACCAGTGACCACGACGTCTCTATACTCGTCTCCTTGCCAGCCAACTCATTGCCGCTTACAGCATTGTATATGCTGAGAAGGCGCAGCGCTAGAATCGTCTCCAAAGATGGTTCGTCCATCATGGACCGAAGACAGAATGCGGCACGTGCAACCTGGTGGTAAAGTTCGGCCCACACGTTCCCAGGTGCCTGTTTTGGGTCGAGCAAAGCACCAATCGCAAAAATGAGGAGGAGGAGGCTGAGCTGGTGTGGGTTATTTCCGGCTTGCGTAACATGACGCACGCCGTTCGTATAATAGGCAGGCAGCAACTCAGATAGGATTTGATCCTTGGACACACTCAGAGATAGCGCGATTCCTTGGTCGAGATAGACCTCTGCCAAATAACGAGCCCGCTGCCAGGTAGGCAAGTAGGCCTTGACCAGGTTTTCCACGTTCAGAGTCAAATGACCATGAGCAAATGGAAAGGCCCGTGAAAGATTTTCAATTTCCTGCGGTAGCTGTAAACTTTTTGAGCCCCTCGCCGAATCAGACGAATTGTTGGTACAGTCTTGGGAATCGATCTAGATGGAATCGGTATAGGGGACACCAGGTAGGCTTGGATCTAGCTCACCAACAATAAACACTACAAAAGTTAACTTTGAGTATAAATATACACATGACTTGGGGTAATACTTACTTGTGAACTTCCCGTTGGTCCAAAAAAGTGGAATACACCACTATCTGAGATAGACAAAGTGCCCAACGCTTCCACCAATCCATGGGTGTTTTCTGCGACTGCGGGGTCATGGGTAGAGGGAGGGCCGACATCATCATGTTGAGATGCCCCCAAAAGCTCAGACCGAAGAAGCGGATGTGGTTCCGTGGAATGCTTGGCTTGGAGCTCACTTAGTGCATCTTCCAGTTTCCGAACTCGCTCTCTCGTTTTAGTGAGCTCACAGTGGGAGTCTTCCATGGCCGCAACAACGGACCTGAAATATGGACGCTTAGATGGTAATTGGGCGAGCAACTATAGGTAGGTCATACCGAGTTCCTTTGCCTGTAGGGAGACTTCCTGTAGACAAAAGTTGGATAAAACCATGGGAATGGAGGGACAGTGAAGCAAAGGCACATACCATTGGGACATAGCGCTGCACAACCCCTTCGCTGTCAATGTGTGTTGTTGCTGCTATGAACACTTATTTGTACATGTATATACATATACACTCACGTGACAGGACTGGCAAGGAACCTGCTTATCACACTTTTTCTTGAGTCTTTAGATAGACATTAGAAGTACGGAAGTCAGTTAACAAGCTTCGCGCAGATTGCAAACACACCTCCTGCATTCAGCACACGACTCCTGGCCTTTGTTTCTCTTCCGTTTGGTCCGCCGCGCATCGCTACCATCGCATTCGAGTTCCGCAAGGTCTCTGCGACTCGACATGTCCTTCAACTTGGGCTTTGTCGGCACAGGTGGCATGACTGGAGACGGGAGGTTGTTATCTTCCGGTTTTTGAGTGAACGTTCGCATTATATATATAAGTAAGCCTCAGAAACAGAAACAGGTCAAAATCTTTTAATTTTGTGTTATTCTCAGATTGTTATGACCCTCCGGTGGACGGGCTTCGCATTCCGCGAGTCGGACGTTCGTAGTCTACATGAGCGTCTCCCCGAAGTTCGGGCTTCTGCTATCATACATACCCCCATATGGGAGCTTCACACTCTGCATCAGTGAAGCAGTTGGTATTCGACGGTCCTTGGCAGTCCAGGCTGGTCCTGACGACAATCTGGCTCCCTGATGTGAGATCCTGAGGTCCTCGACTCTCATTTAGTACTACTAGACTTAATAGTTTTGCACGTAAGTACTCCACCTTGTTCAACCATCTCCACTGAAAAACCGACGTCTGCACATACCCAGGTTTGTCGATAACGAAACCAGCATCACTGTGGGGGTTGCCCTGTTAACGGAGAGGCACCGGCTCAGGAGTAGTCATTCCTAGTTTTACGCTGCAATACCCGTGGGGCCACCGGGCTCTAGGAATCTGTCTGAGGTTCTGACTACCCTGCATACTTTTCTATAATAGTGGCTCTCGCGTCCTTGGCGAAGGTTCATACATGTGGATCTCTCTTGCTTCGGACCATTAGACTAGTTACTGCAGAGCTCACCACGGTATGTATAACCTATCGTAAACACGGCTGTATTGCTCTCACGCTTTCTTTGGGCCATGGTTGGGCAATGGGATTGGATTTCGTCATTAGAGAGCATCAGCCTTTCATGCCCCGCGGTTTAGATACCAAGTCAGCTGAATGCATCAGTGTTGCCCACTTCACGAACGTGTTGAATATTTCGGGGAAATGGAGGGTTCAAAGGGTAATATCTGTACCGTTCCGGCTGTCGGTGGGACCATAACGTGGCGAACAGAAAAAAGGTTGTCACAAAATTCAGCGGTTACGTGCTACGTCCATCATTTGGTTTTTTTGCCACAGCACAACACGGTGTAATGGTGCTATGTAATATCCCCTACCCGCAAACCGCTCCTTTCGCCCGGTGGGTGGGGGAAGTAAACACCATGCACGGATTGTAATAGCATAAACCACGCCACGCAAAATAGAACGTGCGGAATGCCAGAGTACCAGGCGCAATATGCAACACTGTGGCATGCATTTTGCGGACGCTCGAAGCCCGGGACAGCATGACGCTGCATATTTACAATTCCGAGGAGTTTATTGACTCACATCAAGGGCTTATCTTCCAAGCCGTGGAAATACGTGAACTCACTGCCGTAGCGACACTGGATAGATATTCTTCCCCTAGCTTCTAGCTCAAACCTTTGGCGCTCTGGATGACATCGGGCCGAATGGAAGAAACGTTTTGTGCCTCACTACCTCCGAACAGCTCGTTGAGCGCTCTGCCACGGTACTTAATTTCCTTGCGTCGGTTACAACAATGGAGGGAAAAGACGATTACCATATCAAGCGACATAAATGTACTTATTCATGTCGCGCCTCAAATATTCCTGTTTCACTAATCCCGCAAATGCGCTGCTTGATCACGTTCACCTCGGGCACGAATGACTCTTCACAGACTCAATCGTCCGGGTTTTGTGCTGCTCATACGTCAGCTCTTTTTTCGCTTTCATGATTCGTACGATGGCAGCGTCGAGGTAATGCTTTCTGTCACTATCGATATGCGACTGCGTGCGTGTCGATTCTTCAGGCTGACGAGAATGTATAACGATAACGAGTCCACACGACGACAGAGAATGAGGGAACTCACGTACCCTCTCCTTAGCTTGGATAGAGTTGATATGTACTTTGACCCTCAGAACCGTGAACTCGGAGTTAACATAAAAGACATAGGTCTCGTCGATGTCTTTCCCTACAGGACGTTTCCGCAGTACCTTCTTCTTTGCACAGGCAAGACTCTGCAATGTACGCCTCAACTTTCCCTCGTCTGCATCGGAACGTATAATAAAAGGGAGTCAGTATGTGCCAGATCGGTAAAGAGCGGCATAAAAGAACGACAAACCCATTCGAGTAGCCTCCAGGATCCGCTTGTACCCAAGTTCCACAGATTCGTTGAAGAGAAGAAGCACGACCGCTTGATACAGGCTGACTGTCAATTCTTTCGTAGCGGATGAAAACCGTGCTTTGAGTGTTGCTGTGCCAATAGAACGGTCCCAATCCAGCTTGCGTCCTTGGTGTTTCCTTTTATAGAATGCAACGTAAGCTGCGAGCTCAGATTGCATCTGTCAGCTCAGGTTCTGATTTTCTGTGAGTAAAGGCGACGATGTAAGACAGGGTCAACAACGTACCCAGCGGCAGATCGACGTCCTTCTTCTGAGCTGCAAACGGCCAGTAACTCCTTTGCAACACCATAACGGATAAGAGTTACGCTGCGAGCCGTCCACCGGGAGACGATTACGATGTTCAAACGGGGGATCCCGCGAAAATGCAGGTCGTTAAACATGTGGTCGCCCATACCGAATTCCGGATCATAATCTGGAGGGTACTTCGAGTCAACTTGTAATTAACAGCCAGAGAATATGAAGGCACAGACCTATGACGTTTAACACAACGCGGCGAGCAGAATTTAAACTGGAAGTAAATGTAGTGGGAAATGTGAATAGGAAATCTTAAGTTTAATCCGACATTGTGTTGACACAATTTGAAGTATTTGCGGTGGAAAGAATGTTGGTGACAATTTGATAAGTTGGCGGTGGTATTGCTTGCGTGTGAATGCTGTCCCAAATAGGAAGTATCAGCGTCGAAAGTTACCTTCCTTGGCAAGGTTCCTACCGCACTCAGATGTGCCGTGGGAACCATCCATCATACGACGGAAAAAATTTCCATTCCCGGCGACTGCACTCGGGTGCACCCGACGCTGCCAATCGATCCATCCAGACATCGACGCGAAGCGCCACCCCACGCACGGTCGCAGTAAAAAAGAGGCGCGAATAACCACTCCAAGGAAACCGATCCCTTGCAAGGCGTAGCGGATATCCCTGTGTGCTCGATGATCGCACCTTCTGCATTCGGCACACGCCATCTGTCCCTTACTCCTCTTCTGTTCGGTCTCCCGTGCATCGCTGCCGTCGCATTCGAGTTCCACAAGGTCTCTATACCTCGACTTGTCCTTGTCCTTCAACCTGGGCTTTGTTGGCACAGGCGGCATGACTGAATACGAGAATTTTTTGTTTTCCTGAGTGAGCATTGGCTATATAAGTAGGCGGGAGAGACACGGTTTTTTTTTTTTTTTTTTTTTTTTTTTTTTTTTTTAATTCTGTAACAGATTACTGCGGCACTCCTGTGGACTCTACTCCCCGTGAGCCGGATGCCTATAGTCCACCAGTAATCCAGAGCATCATCTCCGTGGACTTTTAGCTTCAGCAAAATACGCACCCCCATATGGGGGTTTGGGCTCAGTGAAGTCCAGAGGACCTCAACTCTAAGTCAGAACTGCTATAGTTGGTAGTTTTGTATTTCGTACTTGGCACCACTGCGCCTCGCACGTACGTTCCCCACTCTTCCCGGCCATCTCCACTGAAATATTGACGTCTGAACATACCTAGGTTCGTCGATAACGAAATCGGCATCGCAATGGAATGTAGGGTTGTTTCATTAACAAAGGTATTGCTGTACTCCGGCTCACGAGTTGTTAATAGTTTTATCTTTGCGAACACCGGGGCCCAGTCAGTCTATCTGAGGTTCTGATTGCCCTGCATTCTTTCTGACGATTAGACTAGTCGCCGTTGCAGAGCTCATCACGGTACGTATGACCTAGCGTGACACGACTATATTGCTCTCGTGCTTCCTTTGGGCCGTCGATAATCAAGATGCCTGGGAAATGATATTGGACTCTGTCACTGGAAAGCATCAGTCTTCCGTGCCTTGCAGGCCAGACTCACATTCGCTTCTAGTATGTCATATCTCCTACCCCGGGGTTCAGGTACCGAGTCAGCTCAATGCATCGATGTTGCCCACTTTGTGAATCTGCTTAAGCTTTCGGGGGAAGTGAAGAGCTAACAGTATGGAGCTATCAATATCAGTATATGTGCTGTCTGGCCCCAGAGCGGAGCACAACATTGTGAAGAGTCACAAATCCAGCTCTTCGCTATATTCATTTTCCGAGGCCAGAATTTGGATGTTTTCAATTCGGGAGATTTCAAGTCTGTTGACTCACATCAAGTGCAAGCCATCCAAGCTGTGGAAGTACGTGAATCCAGTGGCTCAGGGTCTCTGGTTAAGTATTCTTCCCTAGCTTCTGGCTCAAACCGTTGCGGCGCTCCGGATGTTATCGGGTCTACTGGAAGAATCGTTATGGGCGTCCTAGTTCCCTACAGCTTGTCGAATCTAAGTCTCTTCCACGATAATTTCCGACCATCGGTTACAAAAATAATGGTGAGAAACTACCATGTACATATTACAGCTGTTTCAGAAATTCATGTCCGAGTTGCGCAAACACACCATAAAAAATCGAAAAAATCCTAAAATTGACAAACTTCGCAGAACCCCATTTTCACAGGTGTCTCACAGAATCAGTGCCTGCACGAAGCGGAATGCGTTGGAACTATTTGCACAAGGTTGGGTGATGGATGCAATCACGGCGGTGGTGGGGAATGGCCATCAGCCCATTGCAGATGCCCCCCCCCCACCCCCTTTGCTAAATGCAGCCGTTCCGAGTGGTCTCCGTGGACCTATCCTCAGGTATCCACCACTTGTTCTTTCCTGATGACAACACGGGCATCCCACTAGATCGGCAATGACAATGGCCACTACCACCTCAAGGAGAGGATGATGTCGGGCGGTCTCCCCGCCGTCCCCATCGCCAACTCGCAGCAGCAACATCCATGTTGATAGACAACCACTTCCGCTTGCGGTGACAGTGACACTGTTGTCCGTAGCATTTACACTTAACAACTACATCATACTACATAAATCAATCTACTACATTAGAGCTCCCTATGTACGAATGCAATCTAAGTGAAAGTGAAAGCCCTGACTGGCTTGATTATACTTGTCGGATGCGTTGACAAGTGTCCTCATCTATTACCGTCGGCAATAACCTCGAGCTCCAAGCTCCGGCTACCACGGTCATTCTCATCTCGTGAAATTTTGGTAACAGTGTTAGATTCCCCCGATCCCCCTGGAGTGTCGCAGCCATGGTCAGACATAATGTTAAGCAGAAAGAAGAACTTAAAACGAGTTTGAGAGGCTGTAAAGAGCTGCAGTCCTGAAAGACAATTTTCCTGATTTTTGGCGGCAAGCCGCTCGGACAAGAATTACTAAAACAGCTGGACCACATCAAGCAACATAAATGTATTTATTCATGTCATCCTCGTCCCGCCTCAAATACTCCTGTTCCACTAATCCCGCAATGCGCTGCTTGATCACGTTCACCTCGGGCACGAAATGACTCTTCACAGACTCGATCGTCTGGGTCTTGAGCTGCTCATACGTCAGCTCTTTTTTCGCTTTCATGATTCGTACGATGGCAGCGTCGAGGTAGTGCTTTCTGTCACTATCGATATGTGACTGCGTGCGTGTTGATTCTTCGGGCTGACGAGAATGTATAATGATAACAAGTCCACATGACAAAAGAATGAGGAAAGTCACATACCGTCTCCTTAGCTTGGATAGAGTTGATATGTACTTTGACCCCCAGATCCGTGAACTCGGAGTTAAAATAAAAGACATCGGTCTCATCGATGTCCTTGCCTGCAGGTCGTTTCCTCAGTACCTTCTTCTTTGCACAGGCAAGACTTTGCAATGTACGCTTCAACTCTCCCTCGTCTGCACCGTCACGTGTAAAAGAAAAAGGAGTCAGTATGCCTCAGATCAGCAAAGAGCGGCATAAAAGAATAACGAACCCATTCGGGTGGCCTCTAGGATCTGCTTGTACCCAAGTTCCACAGATTCGTTGAAGAGAAGAAGCACGACCGCTTGATACAGGCTGACCGTCAATTCTTTCGTAGCAGACGAAAACCGTGCTTTGAGTGTTGCTGTGCCAATAGAGTGGTCCCAGTCCAACTTGCGTCCTTGGTGCTTGCTTTTATAGAATGCGACGTAAGCTGCGAGCTCGGATTGCATCTGTCAGCCCAGTTTCCGATTTTCGGTGAGTAAAAGTGACCATGTAGGGCAGGGTCAACGACGTACCCAGAGCGGCAGATCTACGTCCTTCTTCCGAGCTGCAAACGGCCAGTAACTCCTTTGCAACACCATAACGGATAAGTTACGCTGCGAGGCGCCCTCCGGCAGACGATTACGATATTCATACAGGAGATCCCGCGAAAGCGCCAAGTCGGTAAACATGTGGTCGCCCATACCGAATTCCGGATCGTAATCTGGAATGTACTTCGAGTCAACTTGTAATTAACAGCCGGAGAATATGAAGGCACGGACCCTCTTTCAGTTTCTTTAGCATCGCCTTTTCAAAGTCGTCTGATGCGCTACGCTCGAGAAGTAACCTCCTCGATAGCGCACGATGGTAAAATGTCCTGAATACATCCTTGTCGTCGGTATACCTATACAATCCGAGCACCGAATCCAGCAGCTGTTCAAATTCCACGTCCGACGTGTCTCGTTGACCTCGCCGCATGAGACGATCCAGATGCTTCGCGATCAGTTCGGCAGGCTTGTTCTTCCGTGCCTTAAATCCATACGCGAATGCGTCCGTAAGCGCATAGGAAAATTCGCGATTGGGTTGTTTCGTTTGAGGGTCAACGAATGCGGTCTGAAGTGCGCCTTCACAAAAAGCTTTGAACTCCAGCAACCTCTCGATCATCATGTCCTCATGTTCCGTATCTTTGATGATGTTCGCCACGATATTCTGCCCAAGGTGAGGAGTCCATTCATCCCACAAAAGGCCCAATCCTACCTGTACATATATCTTGAACTCGCGACATAGTATATTGAGCCCCTCTATAGCTGAAAATTCTGTGTATGCCGTGTTGAGCTGATCAGTGTCTTTAGCCTTCATAAGAGGCTCGATAGCTTTGCAGAACTCGGGTCAGACACAGATTTCGCAAGAAAGAACACGCCCATACCTCCACTAGCAAGCCAATCCAGCCTTCCTTCCAGGAGTCCGCGCCTCGCAGCATGCTCTACCAGGTTCACCGTCGTTAGCTGAAAGACGCCCAGCGCTCTCGCACGTTCCTCTGAAACGCGCCGGGCTGTGTGCTCGAGAAACCTTTCCGGCGTAAATCCACACTGATGAATCTTGTTTTCGGCTTCCTCTGAATAATATGCTAGGGTCTGTTCACCCACGAAGCGTTCGAAAATGATAGAGTAAGCGTTGTGGCGGACGAGATGCGTCACGAGGTCCTGGACATATTCGCGACGAGGATTTTCCGTGCTAGAAGTCCATGTTTCTCGATAAGGTGGGGATAGCAGGTAGTAGAACTATTCTGAGTACTAACCCTTTGTTTCTCTCCCAGGATAGCCAGTCACGTACACCCGCCTGAATGAGGTCGATGATATTCGTATAATCGAGAACGTGTCGCCTGAAGGAGGTGAAAGCGAGATCGCTTTATGGTGGTTTCAGTAGATACGAAAGAAATTTTCATTTTATATGAGCTGGCATACTGTATATTCAAAAGCCCCGTAGTCTTGAGAACATGCACGCGATCGAGATACGCCAGTAACGCGCGTACAAGCATCTACAAAAAAGCCAGTAGACAGCGAGAAAGCATGAGCTTGTGGTAGCGCCATGGTTGAGAGGCACGTTAAACTAACGATTTGACCTTCGAACCATTGACAAACTTCTACGAAATGATTCAACCACTCGATAGAATCGCCGTCTTCTGTCGTCTTTTCGAGTTCATGGCGCAAGTTACAGCAGGATCGGTCGAGTTGCATGGCCAAGATGTCGTAGAGAATCGCTCCCTTGGTACCCGCACAGACCACTACACGACAGTCGTCGTAGACACCTTCGTACGTCGTCGGGAGAAGGTCTTTTGATCCTTTTGTTAACATGATGCTTAAACACATTCTGAGTCTTGCAAGCGAATTGTCGTAGGCCCTGTCTAGTACTCCGGCTGTACCAAAAGGAAAATCCACCATAAACGTTCAGCGCTGAAATGTATGCCCATCCATAAGAAGACGATCTGCTCACCTACAAAATCATGTATCTGCACCGTTAGCGGTCCATCCTTCTCTACCGACTTTCCTTTTACACGATCTCGAGACCTAGATGCAGAACCAGGGTCAGAGTCGGCATCTAGACGTGGCGTTTTATTCGGGCGAGAAGTTGCCGACCCCTCATCGACAACCGTGTATTGGTAGGCGGTGAACCCTTTTGACTTTGCTGGTAACGATAACAATGCGAATAGGGCGTCTGTCATGTTAGACTTCACTGTTGTCGGCCAACTTGCCAGCTCATCTGGATTGAATGCCTTACGTAGCTGACACTGATAAGATAAGATTCCACAGGCAATACGATCACGTCTCCGCTATCCAGTTTGCAACACGCGTCAGGATATTCATTGCTAAGGTGTGTTCTACTATCCAGTGAACTTCAAAACGAAGTTTACACTGCGTGGTAGCTATCCAGCATAGAAATTTCAAGGAGAATGATGTAAAGCACACTGTTTTCGTAGAAATCTGCGACTTCATGCAAGAGAGTACAGGAATAAAATGGCTCCGCAGCGTAAATATTCGTCCGTGAACCATAACCTCGGTGCAAGATTGAAGATTCTACCAACTACGAGATCGCGACCAACACTCTGGTATGACTGGTGTCACCTGCGTTGCCACGCCCAAACTCCGCTTTTTTGGCGAGTTCGGCACTTTGCGGAGTTGCGACGATCAAATCGATCAGCTGGAATTGTACTTGACCAGGCCGCACCACACCTACGCCAGTGCTGACTCCAAAGCGCGTTATCATAGGCCCCCGCATGCGTCATAGCGAACGGGAAAAAAAAATGCAAGCGTTGACATCCCCTCCGGCGTCAATTATTTTGCACAATCCAAAATCCGTGATCCGTGATCCACTGCTTACCACTTAGCTGACATATGACTCGCCGCCGGACGTGCAGAACTCGTGCCAATCGGACGGTCTGTAAACCGAACTTGCGACGTGAAGTTGCCACTACGCCGGGCAGGGTCGATCCGATCCGACATTAGACAACTTCACCTATATGATACGTGTGTAACTTACCGAAAATTATTACAGGACCGGTGCCCCCGTTCAAAGGTTATGATCATGATCAGGAGTTTCCACTACGCCGGTGAAGGACCCGCTACACGGGTTCTTACGACAAGATGAGTTGCTGTATCTAATATATATTTGGTATAGGTCACGGTATACGTGGTGTGAGCATTTTTTATTGGTGCCTTTGTTGAGTAGACTGAACTTTGAACGTGATGTTGCATTGATGCAGTAAATATTTCTATATCTCAACATGTTTGGATATGTACGTATGGACCCGCCGTCCATGGGTCCGCCGATAAGCATTTGTCAGCCCCCGACATCGACGGCGGCCCAGTGGTCCGCATTCCTGAATTCCAGGTTCAACGTTCAAGCCCGGACATACTATACATTCAGCACGTAACAGCTGTACCTTCCGTTCGCTCCCTCGGTATTGCAGCGATAAGCCGAACACCCAACCACGAAGTGATACGTTCCCCTCTCACGTCAACGGACAGAGGGATATAACATGTACACATACATCTTACAAGAATGGTGAATAAAATGAGTACATCAACAACGGGGGTGGGCATTAAGATGTGTGTGACAAATAAAATGTGCATACGCTTGGTGGAAGATCACGACTGGCAAGAAACTATAGCGTGATATGGGAAAGCGAGGAAAAACGCACGCGGCCGTAACAGCAGCGTAGTGATGAAAAAGGGCCCGTGTATGAAAACTCTGCGGTCATCCTGGGAATGAGAAGGAAGCTAACGCAATCAGGGTTGCTCAGGTCATCATCCATCACAGTACACTTCCTGGATCTATAAGAAGCAAATACCGAGTCGACCGGTTAGTCCATGCGAAAAAGGTTTCCGGGCTCCACACGCACATGCTTGCTGATAATATTAGTACAGTAGGTGACCATAACAAAGAGGGCAAGGAAACAACGTTTATTTGCTCAACGACTTCATCGCAATTTAAGCGTTGCACGTGTAGAGAAGCCGATGACGGCAGACAACCATACGCAATATCATCCATGTAGAATAGTAGTCCGACAGATGAGAAATATGTTCAGAGTTCCACCAAGTTGGAGAAACAGAGCGATCGTTGCAGCGTGGGAATTATGCCAAAATTTCCGAACAATGGGAAGCGCGATATTAATGACCGTTGCCAGTCTACCCAAGCGGGTAGTTTCACATTGCGGAGAAAGGGGGGGACGTTAAATTAGTGCCGCGACCTCGAGGTTGGTGCGAAGAATGGTGCTGTCAAGGTGGAGATAGGGGCGATGAGGTAAAGCGAAGGATAAGCGGGCAAGTCAGAGACAGAAAGGGGTACAGTGACAGAGGAAATGGACTTACTCTGTGAATCAAGTCAGCGATGGGGCCAGACATCATGATAATTAAAGACGAACCTTCAACTGCGGCCATGACCACCCGCAGCATGACCGTATCTGTAGCAGTAGTTGTACTGATGAAAACACAGTGATCAGAGTAGCAAGGATAAACCGATGAGGCGTCACGTACTGTACGTATATCTCCCGTTCTTTGGAGCGGCCCGCTTTCTGTGACAGTCGAACGAAACGTTTCCTGAAGTAATCCCTGCCAGCCTTCGCATCGCCCGGTTCGCCTTCATAGTCCTACAGTGTCCGTTTGGTATCGTAACAGTGACTATGTATGTATGAAGAAACGTCTCACGGGAAAGAAGTTTTTGATATCAGAGTGTGCAACCTTTTTTCTAAAAAGGTCGTCTTTATTCAAAAACAATATCTGGAATTCCTCGTCAAATGAAACGCAAAGAGGAAGCGAGAAGAAAACTCACTATCGATGTCTGCTTGAACCATTGCGAATGGCATATGGAGTCCCAGATGGTCATGGCATCTTGCATTTGATTCTAGGCGCAAGGGTTACAGATGCATGTGATACGCAAAAAATACAAATGACTCACGGCATCGCGATCCTCCACTAGACATTGGTCATACCCACTTAGACTAACCAGAAACAAGATGCTCGTTACATCCTGGAAACAATGGATCCACTTCCTCCGCTCGCTTTTCTGCCCTCCTACGTCGACCATGAGCATCTCGTGGTCCTTCAGTTGAAAGGTAGTCTCGGTAATGCCAATCGTGCGTGCACGACACTGCACGATGTCCTGTTCGGTAGGTTGATACGATGGCTCGAAAAGGCGGTCCAAACATGGGAAGAAGTATGCAAGACTACCGACGATGCGATAAAGGGTTATTCGGACAGATCTCTGGAAAGGACATACTTTTCAGGCAGAGCGGCCTCGTTGCCTCGTTGGTATGCCTTCTGGACACCCTTGTCCCCCCAGATGTTCTTAAGGGTGTCATAATACATGGTCGGGAATGGCTCATGGTCTCGCAAGTCATTGGCATTGCGGATGATATCCACACATGATAGATTCTCCTCTGCGACCTCCAATTCCATATGTTCCATGGCATCGAACACGTATAGCATCCCTGTTATGAGGTTGTTGAATACTAGCTGCCGGTACGACTCGATCTCTTCAGCGGAAAATGGGATTCTGTGTATGAGGCGCATTTGCTGGAGCGAGCGGAGTGAGACCGATGGTGTCGGACAACTACAAGCAGATGTACATACCTTGAGGACAGTAGACTTCCCCGAGTCTCCCGATCCGAGCAGGAGCACCTATGACAGGTCGATCAGCGAATAGGAAAGGGACGAGCTGGTTAAAGTGGTTGCTACCTTGACCTGAGAGGCCATCTTTGCCTTTGCCTAGAAGGTAGTCGCCCGTCAACACGAGGCGCCGAAGAGAACGCGAGAGACAGACCTCTTTGAGTTGCTTTTCCACTTGGAGATGCCGCCGTCTGTCATCTGGGTTCATTCCCCCTGACGATATGCAAGCACCCATTATCTGGCGAGAATCACAATGTACAAATTGCACAGCGAACAAATCGACAGAGCTCAGCAAGTGTCAGAAAGAAAAAAAATAAAACACGAAAGGTAAAAAAAGAAGATGGAAAACACAGACAAGAAAAGAAGCCCCGACCACGCAGGAGGGCCTGTCACACTGGCTTGGTGGGGAACGGCGATAAAGAAGCGCTCAAATTTGCTTAGCAAATACCTGCGAATTTCAATGCAATTTACACAAAAATAAACTTTGTCAGTACGAAATCCATCATGATGCCGCGGACTTGGAAGGGACGTCATCTGCCTGGCTTGGCTTGATGGGATATCTGATCACAACAGACCAACTTGACAACCCATGTGCACTAAGGAAAGCCTAAACAGACAGAAACCCTCTATCGGACTACATAATAGGCACGCGCGTGGTCCTGCCACTCAGCCGGTAAGGTTTGGAACGTCAGCTCGGACGATGTCAGTGTCGCGCTAACGTGGATATTGTCCCTGTGTCATGGACCAGTAGTGACATGCCAGCCTGACAATACATACACCTCTAGCCTAGCTGGAGTTGTCAGCAACAAATTCAGATCGAGACAACGCCTAGGTTATACTTCCCTGAATCATGTCTCTGCCATATTACCAATATGTATTACTTACACATTTCTCTCAAAAGAGTCCACTAATACATTCCACGACCACGACCGCAGTTGCGTGTGATTCTGTCTGATGGACTTATTTTTTACTGCCGGCGATGCAGATTGGAGCAGCTTGGAGCGGTCACGCAGGTTACCACAGTGCACCAACGACAAATTCCGTCTCCTCGTGATTCCCAGTTGCTGGGATCAGTGACATGACACCGATGCGGGTCACTGAGGTTGGGAAGAGGCTAGACCGGTTGCGGGCCACACGATGGCACGTCAGATCGAAAAAAGAATCAGCATGGTAGTACTAGTGTTAATTGATCTCACAAAGCAACCCAAGAAGATTCTTTTTTTCTGCACAGCCACCCACCTGACAGCACTACTAACCATAACCACTAGTGAGTCACATATCGATTCCAACCCACATTTCGATCGAAGTCTGGACAACTCTCGCAATGCCAAAACGCGCTCGAAAGCGCCAAAAACTTACCCGAGATGAAGCTGTACAACCACTCGGTTCCAAACACCTTGCTGCTCTGACAGATGATGCAAGCAAAGACGATGAAGAAAGACGTCTGGAGAGCATGTTATTCGGTGTTCCTTATGTTGCGTCCTCCTCTTCGTCGAAGAAAAAGAGAGGAATGGAAGTCGAGGCTGGGTCTGTAATTACCGACGAAGAAGAGCCAGACGCAGGCGCGGACTCGAAGGAGTTGGAACACATGCTTGATTCAGATGTACGTTTCACGAAAAACGTTCCGGATCTCACAACTGAGGCGTTCTACTTTGGTTGACCAGCTGTTTTTCATTGATAACGGTGTGGCACCCTCGAGCTCGGACAGTACTACTGCTCCAGACGCGGGCATCCGGGAGTACCATAGTGACGACGAAGACGACGATGATCAAGGAAATAGTGGATATGACACGGAGGAAGCCGAATACATTCCTCAGGGGGAAGAGGGGCCAGAGATCGTTACCGAAGAACATGACCAGACCACTTCCGCAGGGGATGCGCAACCCCGTCGTAAAGCACCTGCATGGGTGGACCCTGATGATGCAAATTTGCAGGTATCCCTAACTGCGCACAGTCGTCTTCGGAAACTCCGTGACGCACCTTCAGAAGATACGGTCAGCGGTCCGGAGTATGAACGCAAATTGCGCCGTCAATTTGAACGTATCAACCCAACCCCAGAATGGGCGACAAAAGCACGGAGAAAGCTACATTCATCAAAACGGAGGAGATCATCTGCTTCTGATTCAGTCGTCGATGAGACTATCGAAGATATCCTTCCCGATCTGCTGGCATCAACAGGCGGCATATCGGCGGGGAAAAAACCGAGGGTGCTAACGCAAGGCGTGATATCAGTCGACCGTCTGCGTGATGCCAACCAGGCAGCTCCCGCAGAGGGTGAAATTAAATCTGTCCAGTTCCACCCTTCCCCTCAGATCCCCGTTCTCCTCACCGCAAGCACAGACAGGCGCTGAAGCTTTTCCACGTGCGTCTTCAGTCCCCCCTATTCTTGCCTCACCCTGTTCTTCATATTGACGTTGTCCACCTTTGCGCCTCTCTCCATTCTATCAGGTCGATGGTCTGACAAACCCTCATGCACAAACTCTTCACATCCCCTCTCTTCCCATTACCAATGCCGTTTTTCATCCATCCGGCTCTTCCATCTTCATGACAGGTCCACGCCCCTTCTACTACACCTACGACCTGCAATCTGGAGCGTCCCACCGTCTCCGCGTGGGCTTTGGGGGACAACATTCTCGTCGGCTAACCAAGATACCAGCATGGAGACGTGTGCATCAGTCCCGATGGTGATATCCTCGCTGTAGCTGGCCGCAGGGGCCACATTCACCTCGTCGATTGGCGCTCAGGATCTGCGCAGGTTGTGGGGGGACTCAAGGCAAACGCAGCCATCAAGTCGTTGTGGTGGTCTAGGGTACAGGACGGTGAGCTCCTAAGTTTGACGCAGGACTCACAGGTGTATGTGTG
>JANFAE010000420.1:0-92434 GCA_024613145.1 Pisolithus marmoratus
ATGGCCCCGGCACAGCGAGCCCCGCGCCATGTTTCATTAATCATTGACCCACCAATTGACGGTAACACTGACAAATATCCATTCATGGTGCGAACGAGCTTCTCGGCAGTCTGACCTCGACTAGATCTCCGTTGCGCCTACACTGGGCAATAAGCTTTCCAACAAATACAAGCCTCGACTAGTAGGCATCATTTGATGGGTAAGGAGCGTTTTATTGCACGACCCAAGTGGAACGGATCATTGGGAAAGATCAACTGACCAATGAGCGGATCATAACGTAGCCATCTTTGTCGTGTGGCCAACCTCCTTGGTGCAGCTCCAGCAGGGGTGTCGGCCGAGTCATCCGCCACCATGGTTGCGGGTCTCCTCGTGAGTCAAAATACTTGGAACCTCCGCAAGAAAACCCCTAACCACACAGAGTACATGTACCTTACGGTTACTCATGCAATACGCAACTGACAGGATTCGTGAATTTCCAACGCGCTACCCGATAGGTACGTGTATCACAACACAAAGGTTGTGCAGCAAGTCAACACGTCGTACACCCGACCCTTCCCGAGGGGATTCTGGTAAGTCATTAATCATTTACCGATTGGCTGACATCCGCTGCTAGTTCGACTGTCGTATCCTTATAGAGCCATCCGAGTCATCTTCCGCAGTCTTCGTATACACGGGCGGCGTCCCATGGCCGCTGGCCAACTTTCTCGAACGTTCGGCGACTCTCTAGGCCCGGATACTTGTTCACTGCCAGTTGGCCCCATTTGTGATTGGATGGTAGCATATACGTTTGGAACTATGTCAACTCACTAGGCCATGCACCGAGTTAACTACCACACGCAAGCCGAGGCCGCCATTCGTCAGCGGGGATTTGGATGACTAACCTGCTTTGTAAGTGCTACAGGGAAATTTGGAACTACTTGCTAGTCGGATGTCTCCCTGTGCTACATTTTGGATATGGATATACTGCAAGTTGGACGAATGACTGAGTTGGGTGGCTGGATGCCCTTCAGCATTTACTTTGGCGTGGTGCGGCCAAGAGCACACCTACAGGGAGAGAGGATATACAATTTGGACGCCGGACTCCGCAGCGCACAGATTCCTCTGCATAGGAGGGAAAACCAGGGCAATGTTCACTGCCAGATGGCTGGGCGGGGTCACGCATCACACCTCCTATTGGGCGACCACTCCGCAAGTGCTACACAGGGCGTTCTTTGTGCCTGGAACATTTGGACAGGCACACGACATATTGATACCTACAGGCTACTAGATCGCCACAGACTGCGTTGAATATGCAGCTGCGACCGCGATCATGGCGAAGGTGAACATGTCAGGACCGAACGTACCCACAATGCGATGGTCGACCAGCAGGCTCAGAAGTACCATCCACAACACTTTGACAGCGGAGTCCACCGATGACGCGAAATTTCAGCAGCACTTCATCGCGTATCCTCGGTCAGTCATGAAAAAAGTAAACTGACAAGCAAGCACAGGCAGCGCCATGTATCGATCAGTGAGGTCACTATCCTAACGAATTTACGGGGTATCGACTATAAAAAGCGGTAGAAACACCGTGGCGGGCCTCTATCAATCAAAAACGAGGGCAAGGTATATTCGTCCATTTAGTGATGAAAATCATGCGCTTTGTACAGTGTCGCACTGTCGAGAACAGTTCCATTTGCGCTCGATACGAACTCGTGCGTCAAATGCGTGCGGTTGTGGAAAGTGAGTCGCGACCAGCCATAGGCACTTGAAAGTACGTCAATCCTGCGAACAGACGTAGTAACTGCGACATGATATGCTTACGTGTCAAACGCAACTTCCGACCAGTAGGGCGAGCCTTCAAGGGTGTCCAGCCCATCGTAATGACCTGCGGCGCCGTTGACGATGTTCCACGGGCCTTGGGATTGTTGAGGCCAGCGGGATCGATCGAATCTGACAAAAACACGTTAGGATACACAGAAGATTCACTTGAACTAGTGAAACGCACAGTTAGCAATTGGTTTGTTTCGCTCATAAAGCTGAAGAAGGATTCAAATTCTAAAACGGCAGCTATAGTGGCAGGACGGAACTTACGTGCACGTGTCCTTGCATGTAGAGATCGATGTTGTACTTCAAGAACAATGGTTCAAATGCCTGTTGACAGTCAAGACAAACATCACCCGAATCGTTTTGGGTGGCGATGTACCACGGACGATGAAGGCCGACGATGATCCATGGGGTTTTATTGCGATCGACACCGGCAAGATCCTTTTCCAGCCACTGGATCTTTCATTGGGGTATCCGAAAGGACCATTGTCTGCTCCTGCATCTGCGCCCCCGGCTTCATCAGGAGATTGCAATCCCACTGGAAGGTCAGTTTCTGAGTCAAGAGTGATGAAGTGAGCGAGACCATAGTCGAAAGAGTACCAAAAGTTGCCGTTGCCGCCAGATTCATCGGACGGCATCCTGAAGTGATTAACTGCGGCAATCGGGTTACGCAAACCTCGCAAAGACAGTGAAAACCACGCACTGTAACCGGTGAAGTTGGTTTGTCCTGGAGTACAAATCGAGGTGGTGTAAGTGATGTTGTGAACCTTGTCTGTTGTGCCACTGTAGCCAACCCTAAGCCTATCGGCCACGTTTTGCAAAGTAATTTTGCATACCCGTTGTCACAATTTGCCTAAGCAGTGCCTTAGGTCACCGTATCCATGATTACAGGAAAGGTAAAAACTAACCTCGTGGTTTCCGGGACCGACCATATATGGTTTCGAACTCGTAAGTGGTGTCATCTGGTCATAATACTGTTCCAATAACGAGTTGTAGCCATCCACCACACTCGTCACGTTGGGGATGAGGCTGTCACTTCCAAAGTATCCTTGCCAACTTTCTTTGATGAAATAGTCCGCGTAAGCAATGTCGCCATAGTGAGCAATGAATTCATATGTACTATGAGATTATGAGCGGCGCAGCCCCCACAAGTTTGGAAATCACGTACTCCTTGTTTTGGAGAAGACCCTGAATGGTATTAAGATCGCGTGGGCCCAAAGGGTTCGCTGCAGCAGACGAGCCACCCAGAGGTCCGACGGACATACTAAGTCCATCTCTACCCATAAGACCGAGATCCACGACAACTGCAATGGAAAAGGGGGTCTCGTCGCCTGCCTTACGTGCAGTTACAAACGTGTCAGTTGCCCTGTAAGCACAACCTGGACAATTTCTGCGAACACTATGGTCAGTACCGATGAACCTGCGACGAAGGACACGCCACACTCAACTGATACTGTACACGATACCAATATTTGGTATTAGGCTTGAGTCCCGTTATCTTGATATGGTTGTCATACACTCTCGAAGTAGGATATGTGACAGAATAGCCAGTCGCAACGGAAGAGAGATCGAACGGGGACGTTCCATAGTACACTTCGGGGGATTCGATCTGTGCATATGTACTCCAACTGACAGTCATGCCATTTGGTCCTGCATAGGCGAGATGGTGCTGCAATGGTTCGTAGGGGTTGCAAGGGACCGTTCCAGGGACGTGTATGCCTTTTGACTCGGTGATACAAGACAGGGAGTCGGTTTCGTTCACGGCCTGGGAATGCACACATGCACGGAGAAGCACAGCAGCAGCTAATACCAATCTCCCCCACATCCTATATGGCGGGGTGAGAGAAGGCGCACGGCGTATCATTCTTTGTGGGCGTACTTGCGGTATTTAATCGGCGGGCCACAACCACTGTGCCTGGAAAATAGAGTATATGCATAGTAACCATCGAGGTCACGAGTTCCTGATCATGTGGAAGAAGACCAGAAGCTATCAACGAGCCAGGAGAAAGGTGTTCTCTATGACAAGCATGCGACTGGGCTGCCCAATTATCTTCATGTGATAGGTTGGAACCGTGAACGAGGTTGTCAAATGACAGGGTTCCCGTCCCACGTCAATGGAGCTTTTCTTAGCCAGACGGCGCACGTTCACCGAGTTACACTCACGGCTGAGCGGTCATTAATCCATGTCGTTCAACTATTAAAAGCAAAACGCCGACTCGGATCACGTGGAAATGATATGTAAGTAAGTACCTATCATGTCATCAACCGTGACTAGTAAATGACTCGCTGAAGAGGCCCTAAGCAGAGCCTAACAACTTAATACGGCGTGCAACCGTCACCTGCTCATTTTCCAGAATAAACTGACTCATTTGCTTCTCTGTTTCTGACAATTCTGAATTGCTAGACTGTCCTATGCAATCAGACGAACAGAAAAAGAGTAGCAGGGATTTGTTAAAAACGGCATGTAGAATTTGTCATTAAGTTTGGAAGGTTTGTCACGCACTGTTGGTTGGTGCCACGCGACCTCTACCTTACCTTTCCGATGGCATGGGTATGATTACATACGGCCCAGCTCAAGTGAGGTCGATGGGCTGTGGTGGGCGACGGGGCGCTTCGCTATGCGCTTGCTGTTGACAGGTGTGGCTTGAATACCCAAGGATTTTCAGCACGTCGTCCTAGGGTGGTCATCGTCAGTCCACTCATTCCGGGAGTTGAACCACGCCTACCTTGCTTGAACAAATGGCCATCTGCCGTGCAGTGGGCTGGGAGATGCGATTCATTGATGAACGTGATGGACTCGTGAAAAAGAGACGTACCCTATGACGGAAGACCTTCGCTAGGTTCTCGACCTTGTTCTTTAACTCCGGGACTCCTTTAGCAGAGTCGCAATCTCATTATTCTGCCTTAAGGCTTCTTGTCCCAGTGCGATGGTCTTTTCGTTCGTCTTCGAAAAGTCTTGTCTCAGAGCGGTGAAGTCGTTCTCCAACTTCAAGAATCTCTCCTTCATTCTTTCGCCCTCCACTTCCAGTCTGGTAGTTTCAGCACAACGAATTTTCACAACCTCTTTCAGCTTCGCTATCCTTTCTTGCATGTAGGAAAGCTGCTCCTGCGTTGTCATCGCTTCAAAATCTGCAACACCAAGTCAGGTGAGTGCCACCGATGAGTCATGAGAACCAGAACAAAATCTTACTCTGTGAAGCATGATTAACCTCCAAACGTGCTGCCTGCTGCTCGTCTGGGCCACAGTTAGTCTTGCGATAGGCTCCTGTATTGACCTGCATTGTTTCTGCATCTAACGGATCCTGCACAAGGCTGGTGATGACAGGTGGGCAGCACTGCGGTGGCATACATTCCCACGATCATGTGGCCTCAGTCCGTTAAGGGTTCATAATCAAAAGACAATGTTCGTTACTGATCTACATAACCCCTCCTTCCCTCCATCGAGTAAGGAGCAGCAGACGTGGAAGGTGTGTACATTCTAAGTTATGCAACTGATGAGTTTTTTCTAAAGTTGCTGGTACGTGGCAGAGGTCACTCAACCAGAAGATATTACATACTCAGCCTTCGACATTCGGACTGAGCCGGTGTGATTTCATTGACTTCCTTGCTGTGCTATCAAATGTAGTGAGTTTGCCAGGTCGCGTCCGTAGCCTATCGTAGGGTGTGACATCCAGATAGCAATAAAATACAATGCATAGTATAAGTCACCTCATCAAGCCGAGGCAACTGCTCAAATCGCCTCTGCAATCAACCGTTCTGGGTTTTCGACCCACCCACGCCAAGTCTCCACGAAGGCAGCAAGCTCTGCACCTTCAATGACGCGGTGATCTGCACTCCAGCTCACGTCGATCTTCAACCTTCGCTTGCCCACTATACCGTCATTCGGACGGTAGAATTCATCGCTCACATCCCACACCCATTTCGCCCTCCCCATTGCCACAATTGCGACGCCACCTCCGGGAACCAAGACAGGGCTTGCACCTTCACCCTTTCCTATTGCCCCGACGTTCGATACGCTGATAGTGCCACCACGCTTTGTCATTTCTTTGACGGTGAGTCCGCAGGGGACCTGGCGACCAAGATGAGCGAGGTGAGTGACACGAGAAGCGAGAGCGTGAAGGGAAAGAGACTGTGCAGAAGAGATCGTGGGAGTATATAGTCCGGTCGGGGTAGAGAGCGCTAGTGTTAGGTCAGCAGTTGGTCGGATTGTCAATGTGGGCTTATTGGTATCCTGGGCTGGAACTGGTGTGATGGAAGCCCGGAAGAGCGGCCATTCCATCATGGAGATCGCTAACGTTTTCAGGAGGAATGGGAGGTAGGTCATCTTTGTAAACCTGCCGCTCTCAGGCACGGAGGGAGGTTGCGGTGCTGGATGCAGCGCAGAAGGGTTGACCATATGCGATACACGCGAGGAGGAGGATGGGGTTGATGGCGAAGGTAAGTAGTGTGCTGGGATATGTGCATTGAGTGTAGGTAGCAGATCGTGGAAACGGGTGAGGTCAAGTGAAGTGGAGTATCTGGGAGGGAGAAGTATAAGTGCACGGACGCTCTAAAAGATGTTCACCAACGTACCCGAATCGGGGTATCTCCAGACTCTGCGCAAATGTAAACACTCAAGTAAACGTCCGATGTTTCAGCTACACTGCACTCACTTGTACCATCGCTTTCCACATTCCATATCGCGTCCTTCCGAGATCAACCACTGCGTCTTCTCCCTGTCTTGGTGTAGCCTCTTCTTCTGGTACGGATACACTCGATATGTAAGCCTCGACGTCCTTTTTCTCCACTCGCCCGTCGCGTCCACTACCCGGAGCGATCGCAGCAAGATCGACGCCACGTTGACGTGCGTAGTGACGTACAGCAGGTGTAGCTAGTACATGGTCGGTAGCAGTCGACCCGGCTGGAACATTGGTCGGATCTAGAGGGTGCTTTCGTAGAGGAACGTGCGCCGACGGAGGTGCTTCTGTCCGAATGTCTTCCGTTACTTCATGCGTGATTTGTACTGGCATCTGGACAGGGGATTGACCCGTCGTCTCCGTGCTCTCTACATGAGCGGTATCGTCTTCCTCTACTTCTATGAGACATAGTCCTTGTCCAACCTTTGCAACCTCTCCTTCGCCGACAAGGAATTGCTTGACGATGCCGTCATAGGGAGACGTTATTTCGACGCTAGCCTTGTCACTTTGCACCTCACACAGCGGGTCAAAGGACTGAACGGCCGACTTCTCCTTCACTGCCCTATAATGTGGTACTCGTGTGAGGACTCGTCGCGAACGGCTCGGCCGGAGCATGCACGGTTCCACTCACCACCGTATGATTTCACACTCCGTGATGCCCTCCCCAATATCAGCAAGCTTGAAGGTACGCAAGCTTTTTCGTGCTGAAAGAAGACAGTGATTAACATGGAAATGCGAACGGAGGAGGGAAGTGCGGAAGAGTGTACGCTGGAGAGGACGCGCGAGAACCATGGTAAGTCAGCTTGAAAGCGGCAAACTCAGGGTCCCCTCGACCATACATGGGAATGTCGATTGGATCATGTAAGCCATGTAGAAAAGGGCTGTAGGCAGCCTCAGTAGTGACTCAACTACTATATATATTGAAGTACCTGTAGGCAGCTACAAGGTATCAGTAAGTAGTGTACTATAAAGAATATGTATGCTTACCCTCAGTAGTGACTCAACTACTGAGGGAATAGTACCAAAACTGTAGTACTAAGTGCGCTCTAAGCGCTTATGTAAGCAAGTAAAACTCGCACCAAAATATACATCACACTGGGGTGATTCAATCTCCAACAAGCCACGGGGGACTGCTACCGACTCGACGATGCCCAGACTGGTCCACAACGGAGTGTGCGCGTGAACGGTCAGTGGATCACAAGTTTCCTCTGCAAAAACAGTTTTAGACCACTGCTTATCATCTACTTCTCATTGGTTCCTGATAGTGACGTGTCTGAGCCTTGAGCCAATCCCCCACTGGATGGGGTTTGCACTCCACGAAGTGGTCAGCTAGGACCCATCGATTTGATGCCTAGGTCAAGTTTATCATTTACAATGTTGTCACACAGTCGGTACGGAACTTCAAGCTGGAAGAATAATATTCCGAAGACCGCAACTCACACGTTTACCGTAGAAGACGTTCTCGTCTTCGAGTTATTGGCACGCCTCGAGTGGATTACATCCCATATGATGCATGCAAGGGGTAATTCTCTTCACCGTTTTCGTGCATATTCAAGCCTCTCAGCGATATGCGTTCGTCCGAGTCCATATTGTAGATGGTGCAATTATTTGCAAATCACGACCTCCAAATCGTAATGGATAGGATCTCATTACCTGTGTCATACCCGACCGATGATCGGTTCAATTCTCCAACACGTCCACCTTCCGTAGTACGCCCAGTAACATTCTGAACATGCTGCGGCGGAGGTCCACGGCTGAAACATTGAGGCTCTAATCATTCTCTGGGATCGGTGGTGTAATACCTTGGAGGCCTGGGTGCGGAGTCAAGCGAAACAATGCTTTACTAAACATTCAGCATTGCAAGGACGGCAGTTCATACGCGTTCTTCTGAAAAGTATCGACATGGGTCAAGCTATAGCCCATGATTCCGATTTGGTTATAGCAATGAGATATCGTACAGTACTCCCTAATCTAGCACGGGTTCGAGAAAGGCTACATGGATAAGAAATTGACACGTTGCAGTACACTAGTTAGTTCCTCTCAGTTCCGTCCTCAATATAGAAAATATTACTATTGACGTTCTGCACCGTTCCCGGTTGAACATGAGGGAACGGTTTCAAAGGTGTCTGTGGACGAAAGACAAGGCAGTGGGTGGAACCACCGAAATGGAACGACCCAAGATCGTCTCCTTTCTTCAGCCTGTACCCCTTCTTCACGGTAATCTCGCACGTCGATACCTCCCCGAGTCCTACCGCGACGAAGCACATCAGACCAATCACTGGGTTGTCCGATTCGATGAAGATCAAAGCACGCGCAGCGATGGCGGTGACGAAATCCTGGGAGCGGGAAACGACATCTGGATCGGGGTCATTGTCCAAACGTGCGGCGTAGTAGGTGCCGGGAATGAGGCGAGTTTTTCGAACCACCCCGTCCACAGGGCTATGCCAATGGTGATAGTCGAGAGAGCTCAAGATACCCTGGTAGACAGTGCCGCCTACGAACAGGGGTGTAAAGGGATCGTGGCTAAACATGTGGGAGAGCGAGTACGAATGTCCCTTGATCCAGAACTTATCCACAGCCCGGACGTTGGACTGGATGACGTGAACGTGCGCCTCACACGCAGCAGTAATTAGATTCGGATTATCAGGATCGATGACTTCGCGCATTTGGGGTCGGAAACGCCGGGTAAAGAAATCATCCCAGGACGTGAAACCATAGTGTTTTTCGGGGTCACTGTCTCTGCAAACCCAGGCATCATAGAAACTCGTCCCGAGCCTCTGTGACATGGCATCTAGAGCAGTTGGGCTAAACCAACATTGCTCCTGCGTAGTAAGAACATAACGAGATTCGGGAGAGACGAGGAATTCAGCCCAGACCTCAAAGATCTTGTGGAGTTGGGCGTTCACTTTTGGATTGGTGAAGACGTTGTAACCAGATTGAGTATTGCAAAATGGAGCGATAACGGCATACATGGGAATACCCATGACAAGGTTATTGGCACCACCGAATCTGGGTGCCTGAGTGATAATGTGGTCGAGCGCCACCATTAATTCCTTGTAATCGTTGACCTGTATCACTATCAGTGACGGCTTCCATACGTCATGTAAACGGTGCTTACAAGACCTGAGTGGCAATTCGGTCGTTGCACTTCATCAAACATCGTGTGGAAGTACATGAAGAGCTCTGGATCGTCCTCTATGAGCTGCTGGAACTCTTGGATGACTGGAGCGAGTGTCCGATCACTGGAACCCTTCTTCTCGCGAGGTAGTTGAAAGCGAGGTTGGGACAATCGATCGTAAGTCCAGCCATGAAGGGCCGGTTTGTGCACAATCCATCTACCGTGGCTCGGGACGTACGCGCAAGGTGACATGGTCTCTGAACACTCAGAAGAAGTCTGGCCTGCGAGGATAAATGTACGAAGCAGGAGAATGCCGATATCGGATAGCGGGCTAGTCTTATGTACGGTCACTTGCTAAAGATCGGCAAGTGCACGTGCGGATCTGGTGCGCCAGCGTGACACAGGTGCCATATGATCGATATTTCGCGTGATAACATTGATCCAGATTCACTACTTGTGAAAAGCCAAATTTTTTGGTAAGTTAATGCGTCCGCCGGGTGTCAGCATGGTGGTTTGGAACTGGACCGGAAGGGGTGAAATGGCGAAAAAAAATTGGGCAGTCCTTACATATTGCCAAACCCACGCGTAGAAACCATTGACGGTGTACTTCGGGGTAAGTAATGACGCAGGTCGCTTGGAATTACATACATACAAGCAATACGCCACGATATCTCTGAAAATCAGTTTGACTGGCAGCAGAGTTGGACCCATCAGGTAGGTTGTGATACGAGGGTATTACATGGCAGGCACGCTTGTTCAATGTGTCGGAAGAGTCTAGGAAGAACCATGAGACCCTCATAAGTAGCAAGAGTTCCGACGCGCGCACCCAAGTGTTAAAGCTCCCGGGCCGTTGCCCGCTTCGACCACACGTGGGAATGTCGGTGGAATCACGTAAGAAATGTGCATACGGCCTCATTACTACTATCACATCCAGAACCATGTCGCCTAGCTTATACGTTCCGAACCACTGTAATGGGGTGTGCACAAGGCAGTCCTTCACAGGTCGACTCACATGACATCGTGATCTCTACCAAGGAGCACCCGCATCAGGCGTTCAGACTGGTCCAACGGAGCGTGCGTGTGCACCGTAAGTCGATCAGAAGATTCCCCTGAGCGAACGTCCTGGTAATGTAATGACGCGATTGTAATGACAGGATGCCTGCAGAAGCTGTTCCGTACTCATTGCCCTCGGAAGTTCATGAAATTTAGAGTGCAAGATCGCGATGGCTGCCCATCAAGTACTCGTCGCCGGCTCCCGACAGTGGTGTGTCTGAGCCAAGTCCCAACTGGATAACAGTCGATCTTTTGTGAGGCAAGGTGTTTACACAGTCACGCCCGGTAGGCTGTAGCAAGTCCCGTTGATGCGAAGGTGAAGTCTTACAATGTTGTCACAATGTACGGAGCTTCAAGCTAGATGAAAAATGTTGCGAATATCCTAGTTGCCATTTCACTGCATTTGTTGTTCTCGTCTCGGTTGGCAAACGTCTGGAGTGGGAAACTGCAAGGGGTAATTTCTTCGCTATCCTCTTGCATACACAGGCCTCTAGAACTATGCGTTCGTCCGAGTCTATAGCCTTGGTCGCGCCCTCCACAAGCGTAGTGGGCAGTATTTATTCATATCTGGCTGATGATTGGGTTTGTTTTCCAACACCACGCCAATAGTAGGCTCCAACTAACGGAAGTCCGCAGTTGAAACATCGAATCAGTTTCTGTGCTTGGTGCTGTAGTACCCTCGGAGGTTCAGACGCAGGTTGGTTGATTTACAGTAACTTGGAATCAACTAACTATACCTCAGGATTGTAATCACTCAGCGTTGCAAGGACAGTACCTTGCAAGCGTTCTTCTGAAAGGTATCAACATGGGTCAGGCTATAACTCATGGTTACGGTTCTATAGTATTGAGATATCGTACAGTACCCTCTAATAATGAAGCACGGGCCCATCAAGTTACCTAGATAAGAAGTTGACACGTTGCAGTACACCGGTTAAATTTTCTCAGTTCCGTCCTCAATATAGAAAATATTACTATTGACGTTCTGCACCATTCCCGGCTGAACATGAGGGAACGGTTTCAAAGGCGTCTGTGGACGAAAGACGAGGCAGTGGGTGGAGCCACCGAAATGGAACGACCCAAGATGGTCCCCTTTTTTCAGCCTGTCCCCCTTCTTCACGATAATCTCGCACGTCGATACCTCCCCGAGTCCTACCGCGACGAAGCACATCAGACCAATCACTGGGTTGTCTGATTCGATGAAGATCAAAGCACGCGCAGCGATGGCGGTGACGAAATCTTGGGAGCGGGAAACGACGTCTGGATCGGGGTCATTGTCCAAACGTGCGGCGTAGTAGGTACCTGGGATGAGGCGAGTTTTTCGGACGATTCCATCCACAGGGCTGTGCCAATGGTGATAGTCGAGGGAGCTCAAAATACCCTGGTAGACGGTGCCGCCTACGAACAACGGTGTAAAGGGGTCGTGGCTAAACATGTGGGAGAGCGAGTACGAATGTCCCTTGATCCAGAACTTGTCCACGACTCGGACGTTGGACTGGATGGTGTGAACGTGTGCCTCACACGCAGCAGTAATCAGATTCGGATTATCAGGATCGATGACTTCGCGCATGTGAGGCCGGAAACGCCTGGTAAAGAAATCATCCCAGGACGTAAAACCGTAGTGTTTTTCGGGGTCGCTGTCCCTGCAAACCCAGGCATCATAGAAGCTCGTCCCGAGCCTCTGCGACATGACGTCTATGGCCGTTGGGCTAAACCAGCATTGCTCCTTCGTAGTGAGAACATAACGAGATTCGGGAGAGACGAGGAATTCAGCCCAGACGTCAAAAATCTTGTGGAGCTGAGCGTTCACTTTTGGATTGGTGAAGACGTTGTAACCAGATTGAGTATTGCAAAATGGAGCGATAACGGCATACATGGGAATACCCATGACAAGGTTATTGGCACCACCGAATCTGGGTGCCTGAGTGATAATACGGTTGAGGGCCACCATTAGCTCCTTGTAGTCGTTAACCTGCATCGCAATCAACGAAGGCTTCCATACATCATGTAAACGTTACTTACAAGACCTAGGTGGCCATTTGGTCGCCGCACTTCATCAAACATCCTGTGGAAGTGCATGAAGAGCTCTGGGTCGTCCTCTATGAGCTGCTGGAACTCTTGGATGACGGGAGCGAGTGTCCGATCATTGGAACGCTTCTTGTCGCGAGGTAGGGAGGGTTGATCGTAAGTCCAACCATGAAGGACTGCGGGTTTGTGCGCAACCCATCTACCGTGATTCGGGACGTACAAGCTAGGCGTCATGGTTTCCGAATGCTCTGAGGAAGTCTGACCTGTGAGGGTAAATGTACGAGGCAGGAGAATGCCGATATTGGGTGACGAGCTTACCATTTTTCTACTGCACTTATATATTGTCACTTGCTAAAGATCGGCAAGTGCACGTGCGGGATCTGGTGCGCCTGCGTGGCACACTGGTGCGATATAGCTAGAAGCTAACGACCATCTTTTCCGCAGCTTATCCCTCGCGACAATATCGATCCTAGATCTCCATTAGTGACCATCACCCCTTGGGAACAAAATCAGCAATTAGATTGACATACCCTCTGAGTGCTGTATAGCCGGCGGTCTGGGACTGAAGTCAAAAATGGCAAAGAGAACCAGTCAGTCCCGTATCCACACCAGTGCCAAAGCCAGGTATGAATTCCAACCATTGACGACGGAGTCGGGAGCACAAAGACGACCTAGGTCGTTTGGAATTATCGACAATGGTATGTCCATACGAGTAACGAGTACCTGCAGAGATGTCACAACCGAATCTGGCAGCGGATCACTGTACATATATAAAATTTAGGTGTCAACCACATCAACTCGATCAGGGCAGGATGGGTATAAGAAAAAACTTTATATACACACCCAATATATATAATACCCCAATTGTTCTCCCGAAGGTGCGGCTGTCATGAATGATTGGTGTTAGAGTAATTGGTGGATAAACTAACGACTGGGCCATATATCCGAGCCTTTTCCGAACACTGCAAGTGCTAGTTTGTTCTTTGTTGAAGGAAGGATTCTTTCCCAACCATCTATGTCATGGTCCAAAATGCATTGCGACGGACATTATGTGGAGGCTCAGCTTCTCCTAACATTGATGCCTTTACCCAATTGTGCAGCGTCATGAACCTCATCAACCCTGGATATCCCACAACTTTCGTTTACAGAACCTTGGGTGAATGTTATTCCTTGCGAATCAGTTCAAGTAGCTAACCTGCTTGTTTGTTAATTGTTGCCCAGGAGTGTGTGTTTGAAAATTTGAAATGAAACGAACTGAAATAAGCATGCGGATTGCGGCCATGGCCGACTAAAGCAAAAGCAAAGTCCCGCAATGAATCACGTGACTCTCGACAAGCGTACAGGATCCGCGGCAAGTATACCAGTGGGTACCTGGATATTTCACCACAAAATTTCCCCGTAATAAGTCTTGTAACCGAGAAGGACGATCAGCACGATTACTCTGTTTTATGCTGGGTTTCCCAGGTGTATTGGAATACTCACGAGTTGCGTTGGTGAGTTGGCCCGGACTGAAAAATGTTCAAGAACATTGATTGACAGGATGTTCAAACGACCAAAGATCTGAAGTTAAAATCGACCGACATGTTCGACGTGTCACGATCGAGTGATATCGAGACTTCGGGCTCTTTCGTACTAACGGAGCCATATCAGCAGAGCCACTGACGGACTTGGAGGCCACATGCTCTTTGGAGGGGAAAGGAAACACTGGTCCTAAACTCCGCCATATTATGCTACACCATACCTACCATTATAATGACAGTTTGGTTTTCGCCCAGCCCACACGTATGTACTTGAGTTATACCCTCCGAGAATCAACCGGGAAGCATATGTACCCTGTAAGGGTCATTAGTACGCTCCGTGCATCGTGGGTATACAATGTGCCGGTAGAGGAAACCTGGCAGCGGTATCAGGTATCACTGCTTGTTTGATGCGGCAACTCCCGCAGAAGCGTGCAATGACCAGTGATCTGGCATATGTACGCATGGAGTTGTTGGTGTGAACATAAATGGGCCCGTTCATCGACTTTCGAGGATATCATTTGGAGGTAGTGGGGTGCAACAAGTAGAGTTTGGAAGGCACGGATCATTAGTAAGCAGTAGACAAGCGAAAATTGTGTACACGTGTTAGGCCTGAACGCCGCAAAATTTCCAGACCCTCATTAAGCGCAGCCCACCCATTCCCAAAGTTCGCCCTGGCTATTTGGTGGCGACACCTGAAAATAGAAGGTATCAGGTGGAGAGTGATCTTAAGCTGACCTCCTCACACTTGGCTCTCGTGGCACATCAGGGTCGCTTGAGAGTCGTGGCTACAGCGGGCAATATGTCTGTACGTGAGTGACAAGTCCTCAATAGAAGGTCAAGTCCGCAAACCTTGCATAGCCACGCGGGGGTTGATTTGCTTAGTAGTAGTCTTAAGATGCGGGCCCTTGTTCGAAACCTTCCGTCCTGCAGGGTAGGACGAATATAAGGGTCGAGCTTTCGTGGCACGCAATCTGACCATACTAAATTCATCACGAAGTCTCATGAGAGCTTTCCCTAGCTCATTTCTCCCTGTTCCATCTGCTCCAATCCCCCAAAACCAATCGCGAGGTGAATCCTACCATGATTAGTTAGCCGCATCTCTGTGAGAGTTGTGACAGGGACGGAGTTCACCTCGATTAATTCAGCGCTTCTCGTGTCTAATAGTAACCTTTTGAGGTCGGCGTGCTGCGTGAACTTGAGCCTGAGTGCAGTTTCCATCTGAGAAAATAGTCATGGGACTTGCGACATGAAATGTATGAAAAACAGCCCTGCGCATCATACCCTGTCGATGTGGACGTGTGACCAGTCTGCTCTCACGAAAGCCTGGTGCGTGTGAGCTTCATCGAATGCTACCATGGGCTTTTCGCTACAAGTGCGAATGCGTTCTGCTATATGTGGGTGGGCATCGATGAACTACCACCATACGTGAGCAGCTGAAAGAATTTGTCCAAGATGGATACTACCTTGAATGCTTGGAATAGGTGCTCGCTCGTAGAGTAACGCTTTCCCTTGTATACCACATCGTGCGGTGAGAAGTTGGTAAACTCGTAGTATGGCTTCCCTTTCTCGTAAAACAAGATCCTGCCCGATCTACGCTGATGTGTCCTTCTGGCGGAATTGTTCAGTTAAAACCGGTGTTTTCTCTGTAGAAAGGCAGGCCTAACATCTAGTCTCACCTTTTAACCTGCTGGTGGCGGACCCTATGAGAACTCCTCCCTGACGTAAAGGCATGGTTACCGTCCACACTCCAGCACCCAGCGATCGTGGACGTAATGAGACCCATCTCTGTAGTGGTGCGCCGTTATGACCTACAAGTGCAACGATACCATTATAGACTTTGCGAGGAAAGGACGTAAAGAATGCAGAGGGATCAGGATACGTACCAGTTACGATTGGGAAGGAGGCAGTCTTATGATCAGTGCGTAGAACCTACTTACCCAGTCTTGGCAGCAAGAAACGTTGCACATGCATTGCATGGAGCTACGTGTTACATGTGGACAGCCTTCACAACACGCCGTTCTAGTGAGATCCAAAATAAGGAAGGCTCACCTAAGTTTAAGTTCCTTGCACAGGTGATCTTGTTCCATTCGATATTACTGTTCTCAAAGCTCGGTCCGGCGAGAAGCTGTTCCGAGATGTGTCTGCAAGTTCGAAATCATCCAGTTCTAAATAGAACGGATATCTATGCACATGGCCCAAACATTGATCCCGGGGTTGTGCATTGCAAATGCATTGGTGCGGGAATTTATGTACATAGCCACTCAGTTTGCAATGGCCTCCACGAGTCTGATACCCCGCAAAAAGAAGTTTCGTAAATGGCAGGTGGCAAGCGATGGAGAAATTGCCACTACAAAGTAGCATGGGATGTTTCACGATTCAAGCAATATCGTATTGCAGTATGGGTGATATACATACCCAGCTACACTGAGAATGGCCGACGCGTGGTTAGAACGTTCGTAGAAGTTTCGGAAGAGAACACACCACTGGAGTCTCGCCAACCATGGTCGACCCAATTTGCGATTATCGTCAGCGTCTCTCCATTTTCTGGTTCATGCCAAGGGAATATGAGGTGGTCGTGCAACGAGTCTTTTGCTTCGTAGTAACTAACTTGCCCCTTGCCTGCGCCTGCGCCCATGTCCCTCTCCATCTTCCACAGTAGCGATCTGATCGAGTCCAACATTGGCTCGGCGCCGCCAGCACAGATTAAAGTCCTCGGGAAATCCTCAACTCGTGCTCCAACCCATGGATTAAGGGATGCCGGAGAAATATAGACGCTCCGCTCCGCAATGCCGAGACCAAAGGGGCCAAAAAATGCGCGTTTGGCGTAGGAATAACGTTCCACTGCGCGAACGCCGGTATAGTCGCAAGAGTAGAAGTTGGCTAGCGTCGTATTCGGGCCTTCGTGAGACCTGCCGAGATCCGCCCAAGGCGAAAGCAACAAAAGACCTGCTGGTAGCCGTGGCAGTCGGAGATCAGGATGGTATTGTTGGTGGTCCCGCATATACCGAATGAGAGCCAATGCCAAATTGCCGCCTGCCGAGTCGCCAACGATGATGATATCGGAAGCGTCGAAGCCAATCTCGTTAACAAGGTAATTGTAGCCCGCAATCGCATCCAATAGGGCGGCAGGGAAGGGATTCTCCGCTTTGTACGGTTCCGCAGTCGATAATCTGTACTCGACGGAAAATGTTCGGGTGATAGATCGTGAGTGTTTCAGGATGCCACGAGCGATGTTTGCGGTGGGGTCTGTCGGGTGCGCGGATAGCTGGATGTAGCCTCCTCCATGAAGTCGGTAGAGGACCTTCTCACCAGGCCGTGGGGGTGCACCAGCGGGCAACGTTTCATCTCTATCGATCCAGTAGCCTGGTATGTGGGCGCAACCGACGTTAGCTGCAGTGGCCATCGACAGTAGCACACCGGTAATGAGATGTGGAGCAGCCTCGACCCAAACCCCTTTCACGCCTGGCCCAGGTCGAATCGAACGGTGTGTAGGGAAGGACGTGAGTGCACCAGTTCTGCAGCCACGGTCGTCAACTGTTGATCGGTCACACCGTCGCGCAAGGGAAATGCCACACACTTCTGGGTTATATCAAACAGATGTCGGAAAAGCTTCACGAGAACCGAGCGTTTTACCGTCCAGGATGCCCGTGGTCGCCATGATTGTGGGTAGCAGAGAAGATACCAGTAGGGAAGGCGCAAAAGTGTTGTGGTCACAATTTGATATGAAACATAGAGCCCGAACCAGGGCTGTTCGCGTAGCTCGTAGACCATAGCAGATGGAAGTGCTAGGGGCGTTTCTTGACCAGCCAAGCTCCTAAGTACTGCCAGACATTGCTGTGTGAGAGCTATGCTTCATGGTATTGATGTGATATCACAAATTGATTCGGTGGAGTCACTTCATACAGAGCCACTGTAGATCACATCAGGTACGGCAGACCAGTAGAAAAGTGGGTATCATTGCAGCGGGTGTGTGTGTATGTGTACATAGACATGCATGGTGAGTGTTCCGCAGGTATCATGGGTATTGTACAGTTACATCCAATTGTCCCAAAGATGATCTAAATCCCTGCGTAGATGCAATGTTTTACATTGATTGCATCGAGGGGTTTTCCAAAGAAGAAATGCCTTGGCAGGAGAAGTTAGCATCAACCGACAAGTAAAGTCGAATTCCAGACTACTCACAGAGACAGCGTAAGGGACAAAGTGTTCATGCGACTTCCGCGACCATGCGCGGGCGGAAGTTTCTGACAAATTCGAACTGGGGGCCAGTCTCTGGGCTGTTTGGGTACCGCTTGCACTTCTCCACCGTCTTCCATTTGTCGGCGATTATACAGAGAGCTTCCTCTCCGCTCTTCGCCGTTGCGGACTCAACCAGCCAGCAGCCGACAACCATGCCAGTTCTCCCGATACCCCCACGACAGTGCACGGCAGAGATGCGACCCCGTTTCTGGTTGTCCCGGAGGACGCTAAGGATATGAAACATATAATCCTTAGACTCGGGTAGTGATCGGTCGTGGATCGGGAATTGGTGGTACTCGATTTCGGAGATGTCTATGCCGTGTGCACTGACGAGAGAGGGGAGGTGGGGGTAGTATGGGGAGAGTTCACCGCATTCGGTGAGATCGATGAAGGTGCGGACACCGGCTGCTAGAAGCTTGTCAAGCTTCTGCACGGTGGACCTTTCGTATGGAGACCAGGGGTATTCGCAAGCGAGTAGGAGAGGTGTGGCCCAGTAGGAGTTAGGTATTGGGCGGGGGATGCACTGAGTGCAGCAGATGGGAGAAAATGTACAGCGACCGCGAGGAAGCTCGCAAGGGTCGACGAAGGTTGTGGGGATGTTCTGCATGTTAAGGACTTGGTGCTGGTGTAGAGGTGTTCGGGTTGACGAGGTTGCTGTGTCGATTGCTGAGGTCTTTAAGTATCCTAGCAAGGCGTCTCCTGGTCAGCCATGTGGTTTTAATGCGTAGGGCGAATTTCGTAGAGTTACCGTTATGACCCGGCATGGTGGGTGTGAGGCGATCGACCTGCTGTACTGTTCTAATCCAGGGGAGTGAAACGCCACGCAGCTCAATCATCGCCCCAGCCCAGACCAGCCATTGTTCTGGCTGTTATCGCCGTGTAGGGGACGTGCGTGGCCCACAGCGGTGCGGTCGTCAGACGAAAACGTGGGCGTTTCCAAGCTTAGGATCGCATCGGAGCGGACCATGCACCCATCGTGACAACTGCGACCCTGGCATTACTTATCGGCACGACCTGGTCCGAGCGTTAAGTAGCTCTTGGCTAGACTCGTTTTATGTAATTGGTAAGGAGTGGAGCGGATCCTCGATGCTGCAGTTGCCATCGTGGGGCAGACAGTGATTTTGATAATGAAAACACCCTCGTTTCCTAAATCAAAAGCCATTTCCCCAGCCTGGACCGCCTTCGATCATCCTCGGCCAGGCTGGAAACTCAATCGCGCCAGAGTTGGGAGATGCAGGGACCACCGTGAAACAGGGTTCATAATGCACACAGACATTGTGTGGCCTTCCCCTACTCGGCTCACGCTCCAGTACATAATAGACGGATTGCGGGTGCATCTCTTTGGCGCCCCAGGCTGCCCCGATAAACCTTATCAGTGGTGAACTTCTTACCTCCTCACAGCCATCTCCCAACCCCCACTCAGAAGTAGGCATGCTCGCACATCCTGACCCACCCTCCCCGCGCGCGTGGTGGAAATCAGCCGTCATCTACCAGATATATCCAACCTCGTTTTTTGATTCCAACGGGGATGGAATTGGGGATTTGAATGGCATTCACGCGAAACTCGATTATTTAAAGGACCTAGGCGTCGACATCCTCTGGCTATCGCCCATCTATCGCTCTCCCCTGGCTGATATGGGGTATGATATGTAGGCTATGTTTCAATCAATCCGTCTGGTACAACGATGAAACGTGTTCCTTTGGGCCTCGAATTACCCCTTGTTGTGCAGTTCGGACTATCGCGACATCGATCCGAGGTACGGTACTTTGAAGGACTGGGACAACTTACTTCAGGGGGTCCATCAACGTGGCATGAAGCTCATGTGAGGCCACCCCTTTGCTTTTTTTTACACCTTTCTCCTTCATATATTAAATCTTATTTTCATGCTTGCCAAACTGAGTCACCTTCGTACAGGATGGACCTCGTGGCTAACCACACTTCCGATGAGGTGTGGCGACTCTTACCCGATACTGATTATCGTGCTCACATGCCACAGCATGAGTGGTTCCTTCAGTCCAAGTCTGGCAAGGACAACCCAAAACGAGATTGGTACATCTGGCGCCCAGGTAAACAGCTCGATGGGAAGCGATTGCCACCAAACAACTGGAAGTCCGTGTTTCAAGGTAAGGCATAATCGCCATTCACGGAAACATGAAAACGTTTCGATGGCCAAGTCCCTTTTGCGCCACTCCAGGCTCCGCTTGGGATTACGATGAAAATACGGACGAGTATTATCTCCACTTGTATGTAAGTAAACAGCCAGACCTCAACTGGGACAACCCCGATGTACGCGATGCCGTCTGGGACGTCATGCGATTTTGGATCAATCGAGGGTGTGATGGTTTTCGGGTACGTGATTTCGTCTTCTGATGGTGAAGCTTTCCTCCTTCTGTCTTGTAGATGGACGTAATCAACATCATTTCCAAGACAGAAGGTCTTCCAGATGCACCCGTAGTGGATGATAGCCAGTACTATCAACCTGCCACTATGCACTTCGCCAACGGGTGAGTCATTTGTGCTTGACGGACATCACCACCATGTCCTCTTTTGCGACTTTTTTTAATTAAATGCCTAATAGTCCGCGTGTCCATGAGTACATCAAGCAAATGCACGCAGAAGTGCTTTCTAGTACGTTACTTTGACCTCACCTTCCGTTTGTGGCCCCAAGCTGTGTTCCACATGGTTCTCTGCCAGAATACGACCTCATCACCGTTGGAGAGACACCATTCACCCATGACGCCTCACAGCTGGCGGCGTATGTCCTCCCCCAAAACAAGGAGCTCAACATGGTGTTCAGCTTCGACTTGATGGACCTCGATTCGCCGGATTACTCTCCACTCGTGCACAAGGCCTGGACACTTGCGGAGTTCAAGGACGTGATTAGGCGGTGGCAACAGTTCAAGCGAGACGAGGGATTTTGGAATACGTGAGTATGTATTTCACACCACACACGCATGTGTCGGTTCCGTGCTTGTGTCTGCCTGTGATCGTTGGTGGGATCCTCTCCACTTACTCCGACGTATACCCTAGTCCTTGAGGAACAGTGCTAGGCGAGGGTTCTGCGGCGGGGTTCAGGCATTGCATGACTTGGAACTGCTGTGCTACCCCTTGTCCTGTGGTGGTTCTTGAAGCTGACGGCGGCGTTGTGCTGCACTCCTTTTTCTATGCTATGTGGATTGCACAGGGTTTTTATTGAGAACCACGACCATGCCCGGTCGGTCTCGCGTTTCGGGAATGACTCTGACGGGTGGCGGGCCATCTCCGCTAAAATGCTCTGCATCCTCGAGGTGACACTGACGGGCACGTTGTACATCTACCAAGGCCAAGAACTCGGTCTCAAGAATTTTCCGCGCAGCTGGGGCATTGAGGAATACAAGGATGTCGCATCCCAGAATTACTATAACCTGTTAGTAATTTGTACCGGAATGCAACTCCCGTACAAAAGGAGTTAACTTTATGGGCTCACATTCACACTAGGGTCAAGGTGCAGCGGCAGAAGGCAGAGGGAAAGGAGGACGTCGACATGTCTGACTTACTCGACAATTTCCAGCAAAAAGCCCGTGACCACGCGCGCACGCCTATGCAGGCAAGTACTCGTTCTTCAGCTCCGATATATATTCCTCACCCCTCGCCACCACTGTTGCTCTGCTCGATGCTCACTTCGTGTCTGGGACGTTCTTAGTGGGACAGCTCACCCAACGGAGGTTTCACCACTGGTGAACCCTGGATGCGCATCAACGATGACTATCGCAGTTGGAACGCAGCTGCGCAACTTCAGGACCCAGATAGCGTCTGCGTGTTCTGGAAACACGCGATTAAGGTACGGAAGCAGCATGATGTCCTGGTGAGTCCACTAGTCCCTAGAAGCGCTGCACACGCTACAACTCACCACAAAACATGCATGACTCTTCACTAACGGACGCATACGCTGGTGTCATCTGTTCCTGGTCTCCATTGACATCGCCCATTCCAGGTCTATGGAAACTTCGAACTTAAGTTACCAGAACACCAACAGGTGTTTGCATACACCCGGGCTGTGGGAGATTCCAAGGCCATTGTGGTGATGAACTTCGGCGTAAGCGAAGCTGAAATTGACCCTGCCACATTGGGGGATCTAGAAGGCTACCAGTTAATTCTTGGAAATTATGAAGCCAGCAGGGACGACGGTGGTGGGAGGCTGACACTCAGAGGTTACGAGGGCAGAGTGTATATGAAGCAAGTGTTCCCGCAGGGCCGTGCCAAGAACTAAGGCAATTCTCCGCCGATAGACTCAGGCCCGGGTGACTTCGAACATCAAGAACGTGTATTTATACTCTACAAAACAACGCTATCTGTGTAACCAAGGAGTACACGATTCTATCAATTTCGTGCGAATACGTAAAACCGGGTATGTAGCTACAGAGCGACACCAATCAAGGGTCAGCAGCCTCATGGACCAAGAATGAGCAATGTACGACGGAGACGGTCACCTGTGACCTTGCATGGCACGACTGCTCGCGTGACCAGAAATTTACATTACAAAACACATGAGAACCGGAAGTGAGCCTGCACTGAACTCTAGAGGGTTAGAAACAGGAGTTGAGAACCATAATACAAGTGAGCGCCAGCCTCGTATAACAGTTATCAATAACCGTTACGAAGGAGAGGACGGGCAACAATGTTACGCTTGGTGAGGCGAGTTCCTGATTTGGCGGCGTATGCGGTTGAGCTTGCGCTTGCGCTTAGAACCCGCGGTACATTGTTCTCCAGTGGAGACCGCAGAGACTGCGGATGGGGTGGACTTGGGTGTCGAAGACGTCGTGGCGGATGAATGACTGGCAGTTGTCGGGTTGGACGTGGGAACTGGTTGTGCGTTTGGTGTCGTACTCGCGGCAGTAGTGGACGCTGGTGCATTCGGGGTGGTGGAAGATCCTGTGTTCGACCCGCCAACTAAACCAGAAGCTTCCACACAAAACGATATCAAGAGGTCCACCTAGAAGCTGTGTTAAACCACAAGCACTGCAATGGGTTCCAATGACTCACATCGTTAGTCTGACATTCCTTTTGCACAAAGGTATCGGTGGGGACGAAGAAAGCACTTTGAGTGCAGTCGGGGCTTGCGCCTATAAAGGGAGGTTACATAACGAGGGGCTTAAAGCGCGTGAGTACGCACAGGTTTGACCAACGCCATCACAACCATTGTAATATCTAAAACAGCACTCATCAGAAAACTGCAGAACAATCGATAGCTTTATATGTGTGCTCACGCAAAAGACGTCTCAACGCTGTAGGCATGACTATGAAGAAATCCGTCAAACATCTGTAGGACACAATGAGTAACCTGACCGCACTCACGGAGATATCAAGGAAATGTCGGCGCTAGAACCACAACCTGCGCATGTCGGGTTTATCAAGGTCATTTCCATCAGCGTGCAATTCTCTCCATTGGTATTGCAGTAGCCTGTTAGCGTGATCAATCGCGGAGATTACGACAGGTGCATGTAACCCTCACCTGTCTGCAAATACCTGAGAAAATAATTCAAGTCCATGCAGGTGGAACGTGCAAGACGGGGTCACTCACGCGATGCCTGAGAACGGGCCGTTACTCGTGTACTGGTCGCCACTGAGGACGTTGTTGCCATTATACATCAAAGCTGGCTAAAAGGAAGTGAGGGATGCTACATAGGCATAGTCAGCACGTTCCAATCGCTTACTGTACCGAATCCGCATCTGTGACATAAGTTGTCAGCAAAGTGGTGGGTAGCCGCAGATGGGCCTAGACATACTGGTTGACGAATTTGACGGTATGCGATTCTGCACTGGCCCCGACAGTGAAAAAGAAAGATATGGCAAAAGCAAAAACAAGAGAGAGTTTCATGGTAACAAAGAGAGACGGAAAAGAGTGGGATGGAAGTGGGGGGAATGCAGCGGGAAACCGTAAAAAAAAAAGATCAACAAGGATCTTTTATGGTCGGGGACGGGCGTCCATAACTCAACACAGCGGTTTCCTTTTTAGGCATCTGCGAACAATGGTGCGGATGCACCAGGTGCGACGTTCACATTTCCGCCTGGGTTCCTACTCCTGGACTGCCAACTCATGGCGTTACGAGTCCACGTTTTTGGCATAGAAATCGTGCTTGAAGCAATGTCCGTAATCCATTATTTCGGATCCACCGAGTCAGCAGTCGACTTGCCTTCCTAACAATTCTTCGCCGCATGTCATCGAGCCTTCAAGGGCCAAGGGCGATAGGTCATCGGGGCCGTGAATTCCATGCCATCGACTTCCGTTGGAATCGGAAGGACCTGTACTCGAAGACGAAGGAATGAATGCGATCACTCGCTGCTCCGGCACGGAAACAATAGTAAGCACTATCATTTCCACGGATATCTCAATACGCCGTCCCAGGTGTCAGCCTGACTGATAAAACAAACATTAAACAAGTAGGTACATAGCACTTTTTCAGTAGGCGATATCTTAGGATGTGATAAGACCGCTATACAATGTTAGACATGCAACCTCAAGCCTATCGCCTATATTGCTCTCTTGATTTTAGTCTACATTCAAGTTTAGCGCATCGGCAGGTGGGTTATATATTAGAGAGTTCCGTACATACGGTCATTGTCGGCCGTGGCAAGGCGAAGGATCGAACTTGGGGGTGGTATCTCTTCCACGTATGTTTCGGCGAAAACTTACCGCGGTGAGTACGCTTTGGGTTGTCCCTATTAATTTTCAATAGCAGAATGGCGACGCCATTCCGGAGACCAAGCCTTGATGGGCTAGAGAATGCCTGACCAGCTTACGTGCGAGAACTCAGGGTCGCAGTAAGTCAAAGCGTGCAACGAGCTCTCAAACCTGTCTGCAGGTGAGCGTCTCTGAAGTTTCTTCGTATACAGGTTCATGATCTAATTCATTCTAACGGATACCATACCAACGACATCCTCGCCTCTACCTCGTACGTCCAACTTTCAGCTCCACACCTAATTCCCAATCACTCCCTGGCATTTGGGAAGACCCAGTTCAGCGAAGTACCCGCTCCACCGCCTCCACCAAGTCTGCGGAGTTCGTCCACGCCTGACGTTCTCACCGGCCCTCAACTCGATCGCAGCGCCTCCCGTGACACATTACCCCATTACCCCACCCCCCAAATCACCCCTTATCAACGAATCTGTCGGACAGTCACCTGCACCGAAACAGGAATCTCAGCTACGTATTAGACCACCACCCGCACAAGTCTTCAGGGCGATCCTCCCAGCCCAGCGAAGGTATGCACCTCCACTTCGAAGTGTCCTTCTCGGCCTGACGTGTACACAAGGAATTCAGCGAGATAATGTGGAAGGATGTCCAGCCAGTGCGTTCGGCCCGTCTTCCGTTTAGTTTTTCGTACCGATACTGCGGTAAGATGGGCATCAAGCTTCTTAGCGCAGATAATTTTGACATTTGTTTTTCCTTATAGCGGTCTTGGGTGACAGTTTAAAAAACCGGGTAAATATATACTTCTGCTCTCCGACTTATCGTCTGACGCGCGCGCGCATGACGAGAGAAGGGCTTCTCATGTTTCGCTTCGACGCCAATCACCCTACTTCAGCAGCAACTGCGAAGTTTGTCGTAGATCAGACAACGGAGGCACCTCTCCATCCAGTTCCTGAAACATTCCCCCTATTACCATGGCACGCTGACGCTGCAGGTGCAAATATATGTTCTAATGGACATGAGGGCGTTTATCGGAGAGCCTTTCCATTTCCTGAGCGCTTATAGGTATGCGAATCTATCCTTGGGATGGAGTGGTCCCAGGTGTTGAGCATATCTGCTGTGTGTATCGCGTTGCAGAGCATGTTCGCATCTTGCAAGGTACAAGGTAGCTTCTCTTTTCCTTTATGCTATGGTAGAGGGCCCTTCCGACAGATCAAGGAACGGTACACTTTCTCACCCATTCCGCCGCACGCAACCTGACGGCGTCGTATCTAGGCCCGTAGATAAGGACAATAGGATATGTTCGGACGGCGTCTGACAACCTAAGGAAAGCATGCCTCCGTCCCCATAAGATTTTTCGGCGTCTACCCAAGTCTGCTGCAGATGTGCTTCCAATATGGTGAGATTCGGTGGATACTAACAACACGGCTCCACCAATTTCTTTTCTATTATTTGTCCTAGATGACACGTGAGTCCACCATTCACTTGTGGCATACGAGATATTTTGAATTGAGTTGCTCCCTCCGTAGGATGTAATTGTATGCTCCTGTGCGGAGCCTTATATCCTCAAGTGTACATGTCGAAACCTCTATCATGTATACATACACTGGACAGTTTGTTCACTAAAGGACGAGTTTTGGACAGAGTCTCCTGGCTCGGGTTGCTCTCCTATATCCTTATGCATTTGGTTGGTGTCCCAACTTATCCTTCTGTCACAGGCTGGATGACTCTATAACTCATGTAGCGGAACAACTGATGCACGAGTACACAACCTTCATTCATGTAAGCATTCATAATCATGGTACACATATCTAGTACTACAATATCTACAATATACGCATTTTGAAATCAATTGACTACCTTCAGACACTTGTGCCACTTATCCCCATGAGCCATGTCACTCATGTCCAGCTCTGTACAACAACCATCCGGAATCACAGCTACATTGCAATTTGCATAAAATGGCCTGTGGAATGTTGGGGGTAACCATAGTAACAGTCGTCCCTTGGGACCTCTGAACCAGCCATCAGGGTGTAGCTTAACTGGTTCACACCAATCATCAGCATTTTTTGGCTTGAACCCATCAAGGAGCTGTTTACTGTCACAAAGGGCACGTGAAGGAACTGATGAGAAGCAAACAGGATGTGCCTTCAAATCTAGAAATTACTTGAGTAAACTCACAATGCATAACAGCTGAAAAGTACTCACCACCTGCTATAAATGCCTCTGGGCTATGGGGAGAAGATTCCAGCTTATGATACTTGGTTATCATATCCTCATATTTTTGAGTATCCCATATCCTAATGGTGTGGTCAAAAGAGCCTGAGGCAATTCTTTTCCCATCAGGGGAGAATATAGCTGTAGCCACTGGACCACTATGACCTTGGGAAAGGCAGTAAAGCTGCACACATCTCTTAGCATCCCAGACCCTCACAGTCCTGTCCTCTGAACCTGAGATAATCCTCTGCCCATCAGGGGAGAATGCAACTGATCGGACCCAATCAGTATGCTCCAGATCAGAGTGCACACCCCTCCCCAAATCCCACACCCTCACAGTCTTGTCCTGTGATCCTGAGACAATCTTCTTGCCATCAGGGGAGAATGCAACTGAGTAGACCCAACCACTATGGCCCTGAAGAGGGCTGCCCATCTGCACACATGTCTTGGCACCCCAGACCCTCACAGTGCAGTCATTTGACCCTGAGGCAATCTTTTCACCATCAGGGGAGAATGTCACTGACCAGACACAGTCAGTATTCCCTGGAAGAGTGCTGGCAACCTGCTTGCCACTCTCAGCATCCCAGACCTTCACAGTCTTATCCAATGACCCAGAGACAATCTTCTTTCCATCAGGGGAGAATGCAACTGATGTGACCCCATGTTTATGCCCTCTAAGAGAGCTGGCAATCTGCTTGCCACTCTTAGCATCCCAGACTCTCACAGTTGTGTCCAATGACCCTGAGGCAATCCTCTTGCCATCAGGGGAGAGTGCAACTGACTGGACCTTGCAACTATGCCCTTCAAGAGGGCTGCCAATCTGCACACCCCCCTCAGCATCCCAAATCCTCACAGTGTTGTCAGATGACCCTGAGATAATCCTCTTGCCATCAGGGGAGAATGTGACTGACTGAACCCAATCAAAATGCCCCTGAACAGACCTCCCAGTCTGCACACTCCTCTCCACATCCCAGACCCTCACAGTCTTGTTGATACGCCATATCATATTTTCGCCTAACCGACGAGGTCTCCTTCGCGCGTGCGGACTCTCCTTTTCCCCTTTCTCGTTTTCTTTCCCTTTTCCCTTGTACATGAGACGCGTCATTCGACGCTTACTCAATTATGTTCCCCTTTTAGACTCTCTACGATACGCCGTTCCCTTATACGGCTTCCCCTTCCCTCGATCGGTCTTCTCCGATCGAATTGCCTCGACGCCTATCATTTCATATTCTCCGCGTCGAGTCACTTTCCCTTTTTAGATTACAATGGGATACGCGCGACGCGTCTCTCTCACGAGCGCGAAGCTATATCCCCTTTCTTGGACTCGTTTCCTTTCCTAGGGAATACCCTATGCCCTCCGACTCATCTCGAGTCATCCCCTCTAGATTAGGACGTGTCGTTGCGCGAATGCGCATACGACACCAAACAATCTCGAGGTGTATATATACCCGTAGGGACATGGATGTATTCCTTAGCTTTTTAGCTACCTTGCAACCAGGCTACTTTCTCTGATAACCGCTACCTTCGGAACTGCGAGCTTGGCCATAGGGAGGGTAAAACTATTAAGCCTCCGAGGTCAACCCGGGCGAATCGCAAGAGCAACGACGCATTCACTTGCCTCGTCGCCAACACTAGTCGACTCGGCTGGTGAGATTCCCTGCGCGTAACAAAAGCTAAAAAGCTCTCCGTCTAGCGACGTTAACGCAACTCTCGAGAACTTCGACTGCCTTGTCGAAGTCTTCCTAGGTCGACAATCGTCCCTAGCGAAGTCTCGAGTTCTCCTACCCTGAAGAGGTAGCATCGATCGACTACTCTCTTCCCCTTCTACGAGGAACATCCTTGCGGTGGTCCCGCTGGCCCTCTAGAAGGTTTCGTTATCGGACACTCGGAACACCTGTGGGCATTACCCCAGCCGTTGTCCAACCTACCCCAATCATCATCCACCTCCTGTCACCAAAGTGTCTTCACACCTAGGCGACAACTCCCCCGATCCTCAGAGACCACCCTCTGTATCAGGATCGACCACTTCTAAATTCCGACCCCCGGTTCCCAAGAAGAAAGACAAGCAGAAGGAGCGACCCTCCGAAACATCTGCCTTACCTCTTCGACGCGAACCTTCCACTTCTTCATCCCGATTCCACCCTTACGCCGCGGAGGCGTCTCCCCATTCCCCGAAACACACCTCACCGGTAGCGGAAGCCGTAGCTCTTACTCGAAAGGCTAGCGGCGCTACTCAAAGAGGCACCCCTTCGTTCCTGGAGAATCCTTACGGAGTCTTTACGACTGCCTTAGGATTGGGAACACCCCTACCTGCGGAACAAGAACCGCAAATCTCGCCTAAACGAGAAGAAGAAGAGTCTTCGTCGTTGGGAGGCGATTTTCTGGATTCTCATCAAGAAATCCACCCCGCATATCAAGATATCGAAATGGACGAACCATTTGCTGGTCAGGCGGACGTACCCGTCACCGCGCTGGTGGACTGGTACCGCGACCAATTCAAGAGCAAAGTGGACTTCGCCATTCCCTCAAAACCGAAAGACCCTATAGGCCCTGGAGGAGGTCCCGAGGAGAAAGGAAAGGGACACGACTCTTACTCTGGGGAGGGTCACAAGGAACTGAACCTAAATCGACCACGAGAGTATGATGGAAACCATGCTACTTACGACGCGTGGTTAACCTCCATCAAAACCTATCTGGGTATAAACTCTCACGTGTATCGAACCGCGGAGCAAAAAATTGGCTTCACCTTGTCGTTCATGACAAAGGGTTCCGCCCAGGCCTGGGCTGAGAACTATGCCAACAAAAACCTCATGCTCGACGCAGTTTGGATCACGGACACCTGGTCGGGGTTCCTTTCCAAACTCGACCTTATGTTCAAGGTTGGGGATGTCTCGCAGATGGCCCTACTCAAACTCTCCTCGATTCAACAAGGGTCTAGAACCCTCGAGGAGTACATCACGGACTTCCTCAACGCTATGAACAAAGCTAAGTTGTCGGAGACGAGCCCTGAGGCCAGAGTATTCTTCGGAAGAGGCCTCAGACCAGAGCTGAACGAGTGGATCCTTAAAACCAATTCCTGCCCGACAACACCGGCAGAATGGATCTCCTCGGCCTCAGCCGCTCAAACCGCTCTCGCGCAACTTAGGCTTTTTACGGGTCGACAAACCAAAGAAGACCAACGCATCCTGGGACAACATACTACGAGGTCCCATTACAACAACAACACTAATCGAGATCCTTACGCAATGGACGTAGATCGCCGACAAAATTCTGGTGGACCGCCCAAGAGGTCCTGGAACCAGAAAGGCAATCAACGCTCACGGATCAGAGAGATTACGTGTTGGGGATGCAACGAGGTTGGTCACCGAAGATCCGAATGCCCAAGAGAGGGGCAATCATCAAATCGAGACGATCGGCGGAGGAAGATCCGCCAATTACTCGAAGAACTTCAAGAAGAAGAAGAAGCCGAGACTGGTGCCGTCAAGACGATTGAGCACAGAGTCTCGCACAACAACCCTTCGGGTTTTCAATGAGCTCTCCCGTAGCTGCACAGGGCAGAGCTAAGAACTTTACCATCTCTTCTACAGGTACTTGGACTGATAGGACTACTTCTGTAGCCAATACGGACTTTGAGCAATCGATCCATGTTTCGAACACCTCATTGTTCGGGTCCATGTACCTGGTAGACCGAGAAGACGCAGTCATCAAAGCGGTGATTGACAGTGGCGCCGAGGTCAATGTCATTCACCCTCGTATCGTCGAACGATACAACCTCAAACGAACTCGAGTCAAGCATCCTTGGACGGCGAGAAGTTTCGAAGGACCGAGCCGACAGAAAATCACTCACATCTGCACTTTCAATGCACGGATTTTCCACAAGCTCGTCAAAATCCACGCCTTCGAAATGGAACTCAAATCTCGCGAGGACGTCCTGCTAGGGATGCCTTTCCTGGCCGAGTACAACCCTATCTTCGACTGGAAGAAGAGAAAAATGATTGGGTTCGGAGACCCTTGTCTCGCCCAACTCACCCTATCATCCGACGAAGAAGACTACGACGATGAAGACTTTGTTACGCTCCGGAAAACTTCGATCTCAACTCAACTCGAAGCGGCTCTTCAGAAAGAAGAGGTCGCCCTTCCGCTGCGCTACAAGAAATTCGCCAAGGTCTTCTCTGAAGAAGATACCCCTCTTCCCCCTCGAAGACCACATCTGGATCATGAGATCCACCTTGCCGACGACTTCAAGCCGAAGAAATCACCCATCTACCCACTTTCCCGAGAAGAGCTTGAGGCTCTCGACGAGTTCTTAGAGGAAAACTTAAACGCTGGGAAGATCCGAAAATCCAAGTCTCCCCAGGCGTCTCCGGTATTCTTCGTGGGCAAGAAGGACGGCAAGAAGCAGTTAGTACAAGACTACCGCGAATTAAACAAATATACCGTGAAGGATTCCTACCCTCTACCGGACGTGAAATCCCTTCTCGACCAGCTGGCCGAGTCCTCCTACTTCGCGAAATTCGACATTCGCTGGGGATTTACGAACATCCGGGTAAAGGAAGGAGATGAATGGAAAGGAGCATTCATCACCCCTCGCGGGCTCTTCGAACCTACCGTCATGTTCTTTGGGCAATGCAATTCGCCTCCAACCTTCCAGAGGTATATGGAGACCGTCTTTGCCGACATGATGTACTCGAAGAAACTCGTCATCTTCATGGATGACGTCACAATCCACGCAAAAACGAAGGCCGAGCTCTATCAGCGAGTCGAGGAGTTCTTGTCGATCGCCCTCAAAGAGGAACTGAGACTGAAGATCTCGAAGTGTGTCTTCGAGACGACCGAAGTCGAATTCCTGGGCTTCCTTATTCGACAAGGAGAAATCAAACCATCGGAGACGAAGTTGGCAGCCATCCGCGAATGGAAACCCCCTAACAACCTCCACGAACTACGCCAGTTCCTGGGGTTCTGCAACTTCTACCGACAATTCATCCCCTCCTTCTCGCAAATCGCTCGCCCTCTCCATCAACTCTCGAAGAAGAACGTCCCGTTCAAGTGGGACTTGGAGCAAGCTGACGCCTTCTGTCAGCTTAAACAAGCGCTGTGCTCCCAGCCCGTACTCCGACTTCCCGACTTCTCGAAACCCTTCACTCTCTTCACCGATGGATCCGCTGTGGGAACTGGAGCTGTCCTCTGCCAAGAATTCGAGGACGGAGAGCTCCATCCCTGCGCCTATCTCTCGAAGTCACTCGTCGGAGCCGAACAAAACTACCAGGTGTATGACCTGGAACTCCTGGCCATCGTTAGAGCCTTCGAGGAGTGGAGACACTACCTCATCTCCCCAGTTGCTCCCACCACGGTGTACACCGATCACCAAAACCTTACCTACTATCGGTCACCACAGCAACTGTCCCGAAGGCAGACTCGATGGGCCGCTTTCCTGCAAGACTTTCCTATTCAGCTCGCGCACAAACCGGGAAAGTTAATGACTATTCCCGACTCCCTTTCTCGCCGCCCCGACTACTCCACCGACCCTTCCCCAACGACTACCGTTCTCCCGGATTCGTTGTGGCTCGAGGGGGGGTGAAACTCCCGTTTTCCACCAAAAATTCCCCTTCTCCCCCTTCCAAACCGACTCTACCTGCGCCAAAGCTGAAGGAAACTGGAAAGAAAGGAGCAGCCCCACTTACACCTGCGAAACAACAGGCTCAGAAGAAGAGCCACATCCCTCCGTCGTCCCCTCCTTCCCCCAAAACGTCTACTCTCGTCGACAAATCTCCCAACACCGTTCGACGACTAGACCGAGGAGTCTTCGCAGTATCCAGCGAACTCTTCAACAAAATAAAGGAGACGACGCCGAAGGACAACACTCTGGCGAAACAAGACGCCATTACCGAGGAGGACGATCAAACGAAGCGACGAGATGGTCGACTTTACGTTCCTCCCTCCCTCCGACGCGAGTATCTCCGGGACAATCATGATCTAGCCGCTGCTGGACATCCTGGAGTGAAAGCAATGATGTGGAAGATGAAAAATGAAGTGTGGTGGCCTGGAATGTGGAAGCAGGTTCGAGAGTACGTGAAGGGATGCCCTGGCTGTCAAGCCAACAAGGTCATCACTCACCCTCTCAATCCTCCCGTCACGCCGAACGACGTGTCGAAAAACCCCTTCCCGTTCAAGCAAATATCCATGGACTTCATCACCGATCTTCCGGAGTCAGAAGGATACGACTCCATCCTCACCATCGTGGATCAAGGACTTACGAAAGGAGTGGTCTTGATCCCCTGCAAGAAGACATGCGACTCGGTCGGGCTGGCCGACCTCTTCCTCCAATACGTGTACCCTCGATACGGCATTCCCGACGCCGTCATATCGGACAGGGGACCACAATTCGCATCCGCATTCACCACCAAACTCTACGAGGCGCTAGGCGTACAACAAAAACTTTCCACGGCCTACCACCCTCAAACCAATGGTGAAAGCGAACGCGTTAATCAAGAGGTCGAGACCTACCTTCGGATGTATTGCGACGCCAAACCGGAAGAATGGGCTCGGTACTTACCTCAAGCCGAGTTCGCGCACAATTCCAGGGTCCATTCCGTCCATCAGCAGACCCCTTACTCGCTGATCTACGGATATGACCCAGCGCCCTATCCTTCTCTGTCGAAATCATCTGATGCGCCCACGGTCGATGATCGAATGCAACAACTCGCCGCGAATAGGGATTCAGCAATTCTCTCTCACAAGGCTGCGCAACAAGTCATGCGAGATAGAAGCAAAGGAACGTACACTCCCCCGAAGGAAGGACAGCTGGTCTGGTTGGACGCAGCTACCCTTAAAAGGGACGTTCCTAGCGCCAAGCTGGCACCCCGACGCGTTGGCCCATTTGAAATTACGAAAGTAATTTCCCCCGTGGCAGTTCGACTCAAGATCCCTGAAACGTGGAAAATACACCCGGTTTTCCACACGTCTCGGATCTACCCTTTCGAAGAAAACGACGAATATGGAAGGGCCGAACCGCCACCTCTCCCCGATCTCATCGACGACTTACCCGAATGGGAAGTCGAAAACATACTCAAACATCGCGTCGCCGGATCACGAAGGAAGACAAAGGGTCGCGGAAAAGGACGCGTCTCTGCGCCCTCGACGATGGCCAAACAACAAACCTACCAATACCTGGTTAAATGGACCGGATATGGGCATTCCTCAAATACATGGGAACCCGAAGAAAACCTATATAACGCCCTCGATATCCTCCATTCCTACCAGAAACGCCATCGTCTCCCGCTTTCCAATGTCTCATGAACACAACTCTGAACACTTCTCCTTCGACGACCACGTCGCCTTTTCCGATGACTACGACTTCGGCCCTTCGCCATCCCAAACCCGTTTATCGTCCCTATCTTCCGAATCACCAACCGACCCCATGCTCAGGAGTCTTCAGGAATACTGGTCCGGGCATGCCTCCGATAGCCCAGGACCCGTTCCGAACTCCCACTCCTCATTCACGATCCGTTCGCTCTCCCGTACCAAGGGAAAGCGAAAGGCCCGAATCCTTAAAACCTCCCCCTACCCCTCTGCACTATCACTCCCACGCAAGACCCCCACTCTCGGAGCCTATCGCGCTTGCAACTCCCCTGCCAACTCCTCCCCTGTCTCCCAAACCCCTGATCCAGAGACAACCTCTTCCGACTCGACCTCTGACTCACCCGCTGCAACTGTCGCCCCCAAACTTACCGAGCGACAGACAGCAAACGAGGTCGACTCCCCCAGTGAGGCCAAGACAAGCTTGGTACCCACGCCGGAACAGCTCCTCCGTGTTCTGCGGGTGCTCGAGAACTTCGAGCACTGGGACTCACTTGGCTGGCGAGCAGGCGAACATCATGAACGCCTACGGATGTTGTCTCAGATCTATTGAGGTTCAGAATTCATAGCCTCCCGTGTCCCTCAAATCTTCGACGTCTCTAAAGGAATCCAAGGCAATGTGGCCCGCAAGGCCGACATGGACCTGTACAATGGAGACCATATCGACGACGTCGCGGACATTCAGAAGGCTACTGTGAACCTCGTACACTCTATGTTTGGAGAAGACCTTTGGCAGTCCTTTCGAGACTTTCGCCCCCTCTCTGCTCAAGCCGTTGACCCGGCACTCGCTTTCAACAGCGATAAGTGCAAGGGCCGACAATCTCCTCGAGTTGAACCTTCTTTCCAAGAAAAACAAACGGAAACTCCTATCTTCAGCGGATTACGTCCGCCATCGTGGACGTTCAGCAGGCCAAACAGCCCTGAACCGCGAAGATTGGACCAAGGAAGAACTCGAATGGCTTGTACAGATGGCGACGAATGGGAATGCACTAGCGTTGAAGCGTCTTCAACCAGCGAGGAGACGATCGAGGTCCCCGATGATTTGGCCGGCTCCCCACGAGAACGAGGCGTCAAGGTTCTCCTCGACCATACCGCCTCTCTCCTTACCGAACGATCCATTGGGAACCAGGTCAACTATGACGACTGGCGGAACTTCCTTCACTCCGCCTACTTTAATACAGGAGCTCGAATACTTAATCTCCCGTTCGCAGTAAACTCTCGCAACGCTTTCCCCAAGCCCACCGAGGAAGTTTCGTCCTTCATCGTTCTACCTTACGATGATGACCTCCCCAAGATCATCTCCGGACGTAAACCCCTCGATTGGAGCCATCCTCTATGGGAAATGCGCTGCTACGACTGCCATCGGTGCGGGCACCTCCTATGTCGTCACGGCCGAGGTTCCAAATGGACCATTCCGGGAACCGTCCTCCCTCGACTCTACCCTCGCCGAAGGCGCCGCTCCCCCACGAACCCGTCGGTTACGCGAGGGGGCCCCCTCTAATTCCTTCCTCCCGACAATCGCGGTCGAGCTCCCGACCTTAAATCGAGCTCCCCCGGCAGCTCTTACCCGTCTCTCCGGTGTTTCGACCTTGAGAGGGGGGTAATGATACGCCATATCATATTTTCGCCTAACCGACGAGGTCTCCTTCGCGCGTGCGGACTCTCCTTTTCCCCTTTCTCGTTTTCTTTCCCTTTTCCCTTGTACATGAGACGCGTCATTCGACGCTTACTCAATTATGTTCCCCTTTTAGACTCTCTACGATACGCCGTTCCCTTATACGGCTTCCCCTTCCCTCGATCGGTCTTCTCCGATCGAATTGCCTCGACGCCTATCATTTCATATTCTCCGCGTCGAGTCACTTTCCCTTTTTAGATTACAATGGGATACGCGCGACGCGTCTCTCTCACGAGCGCGAAGCTATATCCCCTTTCTTGGACTCGTTTCCTTTCCTAGGGAATACCCTATGCCCTCCGACTCATCTCGAGTCATCCCCTCTAGATTAGGACGTGTCGTTGCGCGAATGCGCATACGACACCAAACAATCTCGAGGTGTATATATACCCGTAGGGACATGGATGTATTCCTTAGCTTTTTAGCTACCTTGCAACCAGGCTACTTTCTCTGATAACCGCTACCTTCAGAACTGCGAGCTTGGCCATAGGGAGGGTAAAACTATTAAGCCTCCGAGGTCAACCCGGGCGAATCGCAAGAGCAACGACGCATTCACTTGCCTCGTCGCCAACACTAGTCGACTCGGCTGGTGAGATTCCCTGCGCGTAACACTTGTCAGATGAGCCCGATACAATCCTCTTGCCATCAGAGGAGAATGCAACTGAGTAGACCGCATGTGTATGCCCTTGAAGAGGCTTGCCAATCTGCATGCCTGTCTTGGCATTCCAGACCCTCATAGTGCAGTCATATGATCCTGAGGCAATCCTTTCACCATCAGGGGAGAATGCAACTGACATGACCCTCTGATTATGCCCTTGAAGAGGGCCTCCAATCTGTTCACCTCTCTCAGTATCCCAGATCCTCACAGTCTCATCAGCTGACCCTGAAACAATCCTCATGCCATCATGAGAGAATGCAATGGACTGGACCCAATTAGTGTGTCCCTGAAGGCTTCCAACCTGTTTCCCACTCTCAGCACTCCAAACCCCCACAGTCATGTCTTTTGATCCTGAGGCAATCCTCTTGCCATCAGGGGAGAATGCAACTGAATAGACTGCATCATCATGCCCCTCAAGAGTGTTGCCAACTTGCACACTTCTCTCAGCATCCCACACCCTCATAGTGTTGTCCAATGACCCTGAAACAATCCTTCTGCCATCAGGGGAGAATGCAACCGACTTGACCCCATAAGTATGCCCCTGAAGTGGGCTGCCAATCTCTATGCCACTCTCAACATCCCAGATCCTCACAGTGTGGTCATGTGCACCTGAGACAATCCTCTTGCCATCAGGGGAGAATGCAACTGATGTGACCCAATCACTATGCCTCTGAGGAGGGCTGACAATCTGCACACCTTTCTCAACATCCCACACTCTGACAGTCTTGTCTCTTGACCCTGAAACAACCCTCTTTCCATCAGGGGAGAATGCAACAGAATAAACATCTTCAGAATGCCCCTCTAAGGCTAGCTGGACAGCACCCCACTCTTTAAGCCCTCCTACAGGAACTCCAACAAGGTGGCAGAATTTTGGTATGAGCTCTTTTGACAGTCTTGTATTTGAAGGAGCAAGTGGCAATGCAGATATATAAAGGTGTGGGGCACTATGAGAGATTGCACTGCCAAAGTTTCGAATGAACTGGATCCCATCTTGTTCCAATCTTAATGCATCCTCAGATGCCACTTGGTCCTTCTGATAGGATATGAGGAAATGTTAAATGCAAGTGTGGAGTACTCACCTGTAACCATGTTGCAGTGCAGACAAGAGCATCTATAGCTTTTTCAAATGCACCAACAATACTCAAAGTCTCCAACCAGAAAAGAATTTTTTCGCTGCCCACAATACTTCTCACTAACTCTGCACGGGCTGCATTGAATTTTGTCTCCAGCAAGTGTTGGGCCCAGAATTGGCAAGAATAGGATAGTTCGGGTAGAATGTCTTTGTTGATTCTCTCTTGTAAATCAGAGACTTCGGAATTGCTGAAGTAGGAGCTTTCCAATCCACATATGTTGAATTTCAACCTTTCACAGAGAATCTGCAATGAAGCACGGGCTAGGCCTACACAGGGCATAGAAGTTTCGATGAAGTATGCCCCACTCCGCGAATCATCCGTGAGGAATTCATAAAAAGATGCATGGAGAGGACGAACAGGAGAGGAATCACTGACACCAGCCAACACTGGTGCCATGTGCTTCAGGATGACAGCAACTTCACAAGACTCTGCCTCTTGGGGATAGTAGTTTCGCATGGCCTGCAAGGCCAACATGGGCAGGGGCGACAATGTCGACAGGATTTGTCGCATCACTGAACGGAACCGTCCAAGGGGTTTCTTGTCTGTTGGCTGTATAATGCTCTCCAGGAACATGGAATAGGTTTTGTCCAAAAGTGTTCCTCCCGGTCCATCCTGAACAGTCATGACATCGTCAAAGCGTTCCTTCGAAGTTCGTCCGGCCATATTTCCCTTGATGTACTTGCAAGCCAAACGTGCCCATTCAAAGAGGCCATCTGACTTCTGAGTGATCTGATCTATCTCCTTGGGTCCAATGATATCCTTGAGGTGGTGGTTGCGGAATTCACCAGAAACAAACAGATGGATGTCATTCTCAGCAGGAACTTCATCCAAGGAAGTTATTGTCACATGTTGACAGTTGTCAAGGGCATCCTTGATATCTGGCAACAGCCTGGATGTCAGAAGAATGCGGAAATTAGAGGGCAGCCGGCCAGCCTCCGATGCGAGAAGGGATAGGAAAAGATCCACTGATGTGTCTGATCCGCTTTCATCCAACGCATCGATCACCACAACCACCTTCCCAGCGGTCACCCCATTAACCTTGGACAATGGTTCCAAGATGAACCGCTCCCACTGCTGCCTCACATCCCATGTAGTTTTGAGAGCGTATTCCTTTGAGACAATATCAACCAGTGCTAGCCGAAACGCTGGGTCAAGGTCTGCCAGATCGCGAGCAATGGTCGCCAGAATCTTTTCTTCACGACGTTCGGCCAGCCTGTCACGTGCAAAGCAAAAGCAGGACCCAAGTGCACCCATTTCCCTGGCCCATGCAGCAACTGTATGCGCAATGGCCGACTTTCCTCTTCCAGCCTGACCATGGAGCCACATCATACGAGAACCATTATCGCAAGGGTCCCCGATCCAGTTCATAATCCGCTCCAAAATCTCCGTCCTGGTACCACGAAGGCATACCTTAGTCGTGTTCAAGCTTGCACCATCAGCATACGTCATGCCTTTGAGGCCCAGGTCCTCCACTACGTGGTGCGCAGTAATTCGGATATCCCGGGCCACGCGGTCGCGGTACTCCTGCATCAAGTTATTCAGCATCCCAGAGTAGTCCTCGATAATGTCCTGATTTTTGGAGCGAAGAGCGTTCTTTCCCATTCTTTTCCCTGACAACGAATCACATTAGTATGTCGAGCCAAGAGGAGTGCGAATAAGACTTACAAACACTCTTTGTTTGGGAGTAATCTGCAATGAACTTTGCAGCGTTATTTATAACGCATGCAATCTTTGCAAGGGTATTTTCCATATCATGTACATTTTTGATGGTATTTTCTTCGGCAAGAAATTCATAAACACTTCGGATGGTTTCCAGGAGGCCAGACACCGCCTTGTCTAGCTTCGCTTGCTTTATGACCAACTGCGAATCACCAGGTGAGACGAGAATACATATAGGACATATTACACACACCTCAGAAGCAGCCATTAAAACTCCCAGCGCAAACTGGACGTAGGGGTTAACCTATGACGTGATTCCATCAGTGAACTGAATAGGTGGGAAAATGGAAATAATTACCTTGGAAAGAGTCTTGATGGCTTCACTGAAATCTTGGAAAGGCTTGAGGTACGTATCAGGGAGGTTTCGCATGTTGATGAAAGCAGTCCCAGCATCGTTGATGAGTTGGACAGTGTCTCCGCTGAAATGTGACATGTCGTTGAATGCTTGTGCTGCGCCATCGATGCCTTCTGATCTCGCCCTGTTGATTACTGTTTGATTCTGTTCGTGGAGCCCGCTTAGCGCACTTTCAGGCAGAGAGACTAGGTCACAAACATCCTTGGATGGGGCTGCGTGGGGTTGTCCCTGCTGCTCCTGTGTTCCTCCACCTGCATTTGTGCCCACTACCTCTGGAGTGGCAGGGCTTGGCTGAGTGCGGTGCCCCTTGTTAAGGAAGCCGGGCTTGAAACCCAGAGAATTACCGCCCGATGTTTTAGATGCTTTAGGCATAGAGACGGTATTCACAGGGGGGCTGCGTGGGTCCCTGGAATCGGTTTTTTTCGCTATCGATAAACACCATCAGTCGGAATGAATGAATTGGCGTACCGAAGAAAGGTCAGATGTGGAACTAGATTCGAAGAGATGGGGGTTGTTTGGAACTTGGTGGGCTATTCGAGGATGTAAGTGGACGATATGCGAAGTCGATTTGACAATGTATGGTTCGACGACGAAGAAGAGAGTTGTAAGCAGCTGGGCGCCTAGTATGCATCGTGCATGCGGTGCGAGCACGTTGCACGCCACATTCTCAGCTAGTACATATCTCACAGCAGTGACCGACCTCACAAAACCGATTTCCGCTCACAGCGCGAGGTGGTTTGCCTTGGGGAATGTCCAGGTGCTGGACCAGCTGTATACGCAACCAGCATTCGAATCGAAGGAAGGATTTATTCTTGACATATGTAACTAATCCACAAGGTCTATCGCAAACATGGGATAGACTCTATCCCATGTTTGCGATCCAACCACTAAACCGTTGAATATCCGACGTGCAGTGCACAAATATCTTCCCGCAAACGGTGCTGTCCCCTCAAATCCGCTGGTACAGTTCGAGAGTGTAACGACGTGTAGAAAAGTGCCGAGAAGTACCCAGGGAAAGCGGTGGCAAGGAGTATGCATGGCATCGTCTTACCGCCCTATCCCCGTGCTCAGCAGTGGAACGTTGGGCCCGTGCGTCTGCGTGCAATGGAAAGGGCTCTCATAACTGTAAATGTACTGTAAGAATCCCGTGGTCGTCATCTTTACGATTATCATTTGCGTGTATTGTTGTGTTTGTATCAGGCGGACTTCAACACATTCGAGTCACTTGTCACCATCGTCCACACCATGACTGAGTCCAACGTTGTTGAGGAACGTGAACGGCGGTCCGCCCACGATCATAACCGCCATTACAGGCGAAATGGTGAGGGTTCTCGTCACATTTCCTATCTCCTAACTGACTTTCCACCTTTTTCTCCTGGTTGCCACGCATGCACCATGGGATCATTGCGTCGGTAACCTTGGGGCGACCCACACCTTTGATAAATTGTCACACAAATATACAAAACTGTGCCTTTGGACATTCAGAACGGGAGTGGGGCTACAGTAGGTCGTGGTCGCCCGACAGGCGCGACCGCCGTGAGAATGACAGCGACCGCGGTAGACGCTATGGAAGGCGCTCCAGGTCACGAAGCCCACGTCCACGCCAATACAACGATGAACGGGTAGAGAAGAATGGAAATGTTAGTTTGCAATGTTTTTTTTTCGTAAGCATCGAGGTTGAAGACTTGCAGGATCGAACTGAGCGTCAACGACGTTACCACGAGACCCGAGGCAGGGACGAAAGTCGGAGCATGGTACGCCAAAGACCTCACGCCCGCTGCCCCACACTGACACCAGAAGATGCACATATAATGTCTATCAGACTCCCAGAGGTCATCATCGTTCTCCATCTCCCGATTCATCTGTGTCCTTTAGCGGTTCAGATCGTGATGGTACCAGCCGCTCTGCGAAACGTAGCCGTCGCACTTCCAGGTCTAGATCTCGGTCTCGTTCCCGATCTAGGTCGCATAGCCGTGAGAAGAAGCGACATAAGTCAAAGCACAAGGAAAAGGAGCGGGACAAGGACAGGCGGCGCCGCCACAAGGAGAAGAGGAAGGAAAAAGAGGAAAGGCGTAGTGTCCTTACCGGGAAAAAGGTATCTCACTGGTGGCCACCTTTATATGACTGCAAAACTGACTATGATGAACAGATTAAATTGAAGGTACACAAGGATTCAAGGGACTTGGAAATGGACGCCAATCGAGAGAATTTACTTCAGTTCCTGAACTCTACTTACGAGTAGTACACGTACGTACCGTGTCTGATCATGTTTCGGCGCCGTGGACATGCCTAAACCGGTGACTGGCTGTGACGTAGACGTGGTGTATGACATCGTTATTGACGAAATCCTGCATTTTGAACTACAACCACCACAGCTGAAGCACTGACCTTTGACTCCCAAACTTCGCAGTGATGATTGACTCCTTCGGCGAGGTAGAACATGCTCTGGTCGAAGCCGACGTTATTCCTGAAGTCGTGCCATCTCGCTTCGGTCCAGAGGCACTGTTGGTTGTATCCTGGTCCACAGGCAAAGAAGCTACCTTGGGGAATACCCTGAGTGCTCCTGACACGGCACTCGCCCCTTCTATATCGTTCACACCCATGGCCACCCAGGCTCCGTATGATGAAGTATCTTACACGTTGGTGATGACTGATCCGGATGCACCATCGAGGAAGAATCCCAGACTAGCACAATGGAGGCACTGGGTGGTAAGTATTTATTGCCAGGGGTTACGGTACTCCTAACTCTCCCCAGGTTACTGGCATTAAAGCCCCACAGCCCACCGAAGCTGTTACAGGACACTTGAGTGCTCATTTTACTGAACTTCCGGTCACCCCCTATTATGGACCCGCTCCACCTCCTGGCACCGGCCCGCACCGTTATGGTTTGTCTTTTCCATGATCTTCGTTAGGTCAGTTGATTGACGCCTGTTATCCATGGCAGTACTGTTACTCTACCGCGAACCTCCTTCAGGAATCAGGATTCCACCTGATGCTCCTGAGCGGAAGAGTTCGCCAGAACACCGTGCCAAGTGGGACGCGGCAGCCTTCGCGAAGGAATATGGCCTCAAACTAGTTGCTGCCAACTTCTTCTACGTCACGGGAGCGGAGCCATAAAGTTTGTAGTTTGCGCGTTTGATTCAAAGTTTGTATCAGTTTTTGTTGCGATTCTCCTAAGCACCGTAGTGCTAAACCAATTCTGTGTGTAAATAATACCTTTCATGGCGTATTGCGTAGTGGGGAAAGAGCGTAACGATGTGCCCTTACATATGGCTCTTAAGATCTGGGATTTTCTGTGCAGACTGAGCACTGCCAGCACCAACAGTTACCTCGGAGAAATAGTATGGATGTGCAGAAAAGAAACACATCTTTACATAGTACAAACGGTACGGCAACCGATACTTAGACAAGTACATATCCAGATAGGGAATGTGAGTAAATCCTAGAGAGAACTGCAAGGATGCTGCTGATAGTACAAAGATGGTGTAACTGGTACACCGTCAGCCAGGTACTCGCTCTGGCGTTGATACAACTGAGACATTCGACGAATGTGTGCGGCTCACTGTCACATAAGGTAGTGCGCCGTTTTGTTCGACCCCATGATGTCTGGGCAGCGATGCAACCGGTGTGGTAAGTAGAAACCCTATCCACGTAATTTGGTTACCATCATATTTCAAGGCAACGCAACGAGTTCGGCACACCTTTCATTTCCGCTGCCTTCTCAGCTTGCCGCCCAAATCCCATCCCAGGCCTGCTAGAGGCGGAATTTGATGGAACCGGCGACGTACACGCGATGCTCTTTTCACGACTTGTGAACCCCCCGGGGGCGACTGTTGGAAGAACATCCTTGCGACGCTCGCGCCAGCCGAGGATGTTCCGCCTTTCTTTCACCTTTTCGCGGAACATGAGTCCGACGAGAATGTTGAGACAGCCAACAGAGAACAAGAGGAAAGTTGTGACCAGCGGGAACATCGTAACATGGTGAGAGAGCACTGATGCACCGATTCTAAGTGAAAATGGTGAATACCGATCAAAACGTGGTACGAGAGGAGCCGTGTGAACACCGTCTCGCTGGTGTCCTCCGCTGGGCTTTACTTACAGACACTGTATTACACCGAGGGCACCAACTCCGAAATCTCTCCCAAGAACGGGGAAAAAACGATCGAAGAACGCTGCAGGCCATCCTGCGGAAATTATACCGTAAACGACACTTGCTAAAACAGTGCGAAGACATACCGATCTCAGACAGGACGAGTATGAAGGTCTGTGCAATAATTAAGAGCCTATTCAACACCGCCCAGAATACTCCTGCGGATTGGTTTGGCACAGTGCTATTCCTGCATTATGGTTGCCCGTCAACAAACAAAGTCAGCACAACACGTGAGCGACATGTCGTACGGGATATAGTCGGCATTGCCAGAGTCAAACGAGGTGGTATTCGTGGCACCGTTTACGAACTGATTAACAGCTTCAATGTCGTCAACCAGGACGACGACACTGCTGGAAAACACAAGGAGAAGCGCAATGATGCTCAAGGCTCGCACCACGTTGAGAGCGACAAAAAGTACTGCCCGAGAGTGAACTGACATGGGTACTACCGACGGGATGTCTACTTACATGCGGTAGTCGGGGAAGCTCTCATGGCTTGAATGCTGCTGTTTTTGCTTGCAATGGCCTCGGCCAACGAACCTGCGTCCGAGCGGCAGCTAGCTAAAGGCAGAGAATAATGACAGATAGACTAAACCCGACGACGAGCGAGCGGGTGAAAAAAGCCCAAGACCTGAAGGGAGTGGTTGTAAAAGAGAACCAGCTCAAGTAGGGAGAGTCAGCAGTGCTGCATGGAAGCTGCACAGACACGCGCGCAGCGAGGGAGGGTTAAAAGAGAGATAACGGAGTTACATTTCAATTCCCTGGGCAACCATGATTGCCTTTACGCCTTGCCATTGTTCTGGAATGCCGGAAATCGTGACTTGCAACGTTGTGAAGTTAATAGAAAACAAAGGAGTGCCTTGAGCTCGAATAGGCAGGTTGGCCTCATGGGTTTCGTGATTACACCGCTTGGTCGCCGTCCCGACCATTATTTTTCAAAACGTCTGCAACGCTCGATCACTACGTAGTAACAACGATTGAATGATTGAGAATGAGAATGAAATACTTTTAGAGTCTGGAACTAACGGATCGCTTGCGGAGGCTGCTGCAGCCCTGTGATCACGTGATCGCAACTACAACGCTGTAGACCTAAGACTTGGCACAACTGTATGGCTAAACCACGCATCACAGATCAATCGTCCAGTGACGACGACGCTCCTGAAGTCGTTTCAAAAACCGCATCAAGAACTAATGCCAAACGCGACCAAAAGGCATTGCGAAGTTTTGAGGCGGAGCAAAACGCACGAAAGAAAGCGCAGAACCGCGAGGGGGACAGAAAATTAAAGGAGCGGGCACTTTCTAAAAGAAAGAAAGAACGGCCTAATACCAAATCGCAGCAGAATAAAACTAATGAGAATGAGGGGGGTGACAGGTCGAGCCCCGAGGGTGGGAGTAGTGACGGAGGTGACGGCGGGCACATCAGGGAGAGGATGCTTCGTGCGATGCAGGATGCTGTTGAAGAGGATGACTCCGATGAATATGATGGAGAATTCGGCGGAGGTAATGCAGACTTAATGTCCGGTGGCTCCGAAGCAGAAGATGACCCAGATACCGTCATGGGTCTGGAAGAAGACAGCAGCGGCATCGCTGACTCGGAGGAGGTGGAGCCCAGTTTCAAAAAGAGCCAGCCTGGACGACTGAATAACCCGACCCGCCAACCCCGCGCCCGAGAGCCGCAGTATCTATCCGACGAGTTGTTCGCTGCTGCATTTGCATCACCAAAGCAGAAGCCAGTCGCCACCGAGACAAGGCGCTCAGCCCAAAGCGAACCCACTGAAAAACGTCGACGAAAGCGACCCGAAGGTCCGAAGGACATTATACTAGGGTATGTTACCAGAAGTCGATGCCTTAGAATTTTTGTGTACTCATATCATTCAGGGGTCGCACATTTCGAACGCTAACCAAATTATCGGACCCAAAGAGTAAAGCTACCGCACGGACGCTGCCCTCTCCACATGTTCAGAAGTTTGTCGAGAGTAATCTGGCGCTCGGAGGGGATAAGACCGCTATGTTGAGGGCGAAAAAAAAGGGATGGGAAAGACGACCCGGTATGCTACTTGACGGAATGGTGATCAGGTTATCTGATTCAGTGTTCTAGCCAATGTTGGTGCAATGAAGCCAGATGGAGCACCGTCGGCATTTTGTAGAAGTGCAGTTTCATAATGCGCGTGGATGTGTTGACACGTTCAACGTGATCACGAGAAAAAGCCACTGTGAATTATATTAGCTTCTCACAGCCCTCCTAGCGCAGAGTAGACGCGGTTGTCTGCTCTTCATGGTACTCCGCTTAACTAAAGGTGTACTTTGTCATGTGGGTATACCACGCAATAAATATAAGTACATGGATGGTGTTGGCGACATCAATAATGGTATGTCTCCACTGTCTTGGTTGTGCGATCACAGAATACACCGGAGTAAGATCGAGGATGGACAAACTTCCGAGCTCTCCTAAGAGGAGATAATACCTCTGGTATGTACTCGGAGGAGCCATATACGGTCCAGGATGAATCACTGTCCGTACTGTATACGTAGTGAGTTCCCGTATAACATCACACGAGGTCAGACGTTACTATGCTATTTTCAGATGCCCATCCTGACTGACAGTGTACTGGAGATGTCCACTGCCATTTTCCCGCCCCTTCGATATTTGTGTCGGTTGGGTAGGGATTCTTCATAAGTTTTCTGAATCTCTGCTGGAGCTTTGGGAGATATGTCCTCGCAAAGCCGCACAGCTCCCCTTTGATGCAAGCGGCGTGTAATTCCATCGGGTCAAGATTTGGGTTCTGAAGGAGACGTTTATAGGTTTCCTTCAGAGCAAACCGCTCTTCAACCGTTTCACAGTTGAAAAACCCGTAGTCACTGGCGACATGGGGCCCAGGGAGTGCGGCTTGGGACTGCGTGAATAGCCTGAGGTGCCATACGGTCGGGCACCAGTCGTCAGGTCTGATCTTCAAAAAGGTTTCTAGATGTTGAACCTCCTGGCGTGCTATTCCAAGCCCCACAACGTCCATCAGGGATATAAGACTGTGGCTTTGATATGCTGACCAAAAGTCTTGGAAAGAACACCTGGAGATGAGCATCATGTAGAGTCTGCCCAACGCCTGTTCACCGTGGATGTCGCTACAAAGGCAGAAGCCAAACGTGTAGTAGAGATCCTGAATGGACTTCTCGGAGTGGCTTGGGTCGGGATGTAAGCCATTGAACAGCATCGCGTATAACAGGAAGGACTTTCGCTTGGCGTCGGGTACAAGTTCATGGAGATCCTTGGACTGGTCACCGGCGTCAAGGTAAGGTCGTGCTATGGTGAACATATCTGGGCTATGGGCTTTAGCATCAGTGCAGTTGATAATGGAGAGGTTCTCCCGGAACCATCTGTAGTATCCTTGGCGAGCGTACTCGGGTCTTCCCTCATAAATGGATATGATATTGGGTACCAGCGTCCCACCCTCTTGCCACCTTCGCAACTCCCGACTTCCAATCCCCATATGCGCTAGACCAACGAATATGCCAAGCAGATTCCTTTGATCAAACGCTGATGGGAATTTGGTGAAGCCAAACTCTTCCAGAGTGTTTATGTCATCCGGGATCTCGTTCTCCCAGCAAGCCTTCTCGAGGTAATCTGCAGAATCAAGAGGTCGACCGATGGCGCATTTGAAGTTATGGTCATAGAAGTCATATGCACCCTCGCACGCCTTACTGCATAACCATGGACCAGTGCACTTGGAGCATCTCCTCGAGGTTTTTATGTCACAATAAACGCATTTACCGGACCTCGACGGGAAGTAGGAATATTGTGTAAATTCGGCCTTATCATCTTCCATTTCAACATTCGCAGCGGCCTCATAAGTTTCACTACTAAACCGAACAATTAACGCATAAACACTGCAGCAAAACATGTACTCACTTCGACAGCTTTGCTGCCAGAGTTGCACGCAAAGCGTGGAATTCGGACTGGATGGTGAGCTCCGTGTGGTAATCATGGATGTATGAGGATGGGACAGAATAGTCGTCTGTCATACCAGCAGAAGACTCCACCCTTTGATGAGGACTTGTTGCGACTGCCCTAGTCATTTCACGGGACATGTGGTGGAGTGTATTCCGCGACGCTGAGTAGAGCTCCATGCACATATCTGCATGGAGTCCATCAGCTTTAGGCAAGGACCATAGCGGATAAACCCTCCCATGGCATCCACGGACCCTGAAAAGGGGACCACGCTGCCCAAAGGATCGGAGGAACGTAAAACATAAGAAGCAGCATAGTTTGCTGCACCCGATGTATGGGTAAAATTCCCTGGTTATGGTTTCCGGGTGGATTCTCTGGGCAATATAGAAAATGAGCTGGATCTCGGCATGGGTATAGAGAGGCCTGCGATATGCTTTATCTTGAAGCTTGAAATAGTTCTGCTGTACCGTAGCGATTGTCATGTCTCCGACGAATTCCAGAACCGTAGCCAGATCCAAAGGCAGTTTCAGCCACTTAAATAGAATATCTAATGAGAGAAAAGCAGGCGGAAGGTTATGGGATGGAGGTTTGTCAACAAGCATGATGGAAAGGTTAGCAAATCCGGGGATGGTTTCCGCAGCTTCTACGAGGGTATGATAACAAGACCGAAGTCTTCCTAGGAAATGAATGTCGGAAAGCAGTCTCGAGCCCAAATCACTGCAGGATGCGTTGATGAAAATCCGTACAGACTCCATATGACGGATGGAGTAGGCTTTCTCGGCGAGCAGCTGTCTCTGCACTGCTCTATCACCGACGGAGAGGATATCACAAAGCTCGCGTATGTGAGCCTGAGCAAACCGCATGTAAGCATTGTGAGTTGCCCTGCAGTATGAACCGATTCCATTGCTGTCGCAGAAGGCTCCAACGCCCTGAGAGTTGCCTACAGCCTGCGCGAGGTAATAAGGAGGAATGCTGTCCAGGTACCCGTTGTGCGCGAAGGCAAGTACACTGTCTTCGAAATTTAATGCATACTGCTCAAGCCGGGGCTCATTGTAGTGAAGGATCGCTTCCCACAGAGTCTGTTCTGCCACAGGATCTGCGAAGGTTTCCGTAAGTTCCCTGAGCGCGACGAGGTATTGAACGGGAAGCCACTCGGCCATGGCATATGACATACTTTTCGTATGTGTGCGTGCTGACGCACCGAGGGCTGCTAGCAGCTTCTCAATTTTGTTGCAGAAATTACAGTCCTCCTCCCCGAAAGCTTCATTACGAGCAACTAGCAAGGTAACCTTGACGCCATCCGGCTCTTGCAGATTAATGTATTTTGACTCGCGGAGTGCGACGCAAGCGACACATTCCCCACCCTTGTTGCGAGACATCACCTTAGCGAATCTGTCTAAAAAACGCCGCTTGAGATCGTCTCCAGCACAGGCGTGTGCACTATTCATATCGTCCTCGGTGTCTTCGTCTCGCCTCTCCGTTGGCCCAAGGCATGCTCCCTTGCGTAGAGACAGCAGGTTTGCAAGGCTGGTGAATAGCTCCGCGTTTTCCCAGCGAAATGTATTATCTGTCATATTTGGTGTGAGTGAGCAGCGACAGACGTGTTGGGTTCGGGAAAGAAAGAGTACCTGGGAACCCGCATCGTCGAGCACCTTCGCCATGAGCTCGAACTGGCAGCACGGCCTAGAACCTAGACCAATCAACACTGCCTACGTGGGGATCGCAAGTAAGTTTTCCCGGCAAGGCTGTGCCGCAGCTTGAGGATACTTCCATCCCTCTCATGAGTATACTGAATTACAGTGTCTCAGATTCGAGTCTTTTTCTGTCGCTCCTTTGGTAGTTGAACGATGGAAACCATATTGGTTTCGTGGGTTTTATGTAAGGGGGTTGTGCCAGTTTTCCGTTACTTCCAGGCTTGCAACCCCCAAGTCCATTTTCTCTGTATTACACAACGAGAACAGCGGTATAGTCGAGCCTCAAGCTCAGTGCCAGTCCGCTAGTTCTGCATGGAACTTTGACGAGCGCTATCGATACCAAGGCAAACGGTACTGACAACGTCCTACACGGATATGGACTACTTGCTGCTTCAACTAGTTTTCGAATCCTGATGTTCCACGGCTACCACTTCTCGACCTTACGCCCGTTGTAGGAACACTTCTACCATGTACATGAACTGCCGCGGGGCCACAGAGTGTGTGCACTAGCACCGTTGCCTGATACTTTTCTCTGCTACCTGCGGCATCCCCTACTGAAGTTCACCGCTATCGCAAACCTATTGTGATTCATCCTGTTCAAACGTGTCGTGATGCCGACCCGACAGTAAATCAGATATAGTTTTGGCTTTGTGAGTTTTTACCCTTAAGTTCGAGTTCTTTCCCTTGTAAAGAGAATATCTTCGCCACTTCGATCCTACCAATTAATATTGGTGTGGTCTTCGACCTGTGGGATTGGTATACACCTAAGCCAGAGCGGAAGACTGAAAGGTCCTATACAAAACACATCAAGACATTGATTCAACATTTCTATCTAGTACATGCGAAAGATGACACTTCGTAAAATTACACTAACAAGCGGTTATCGTTCTGCTTTGCTACCGCAGTGAGGATGTCTTTGCCGACGCGCACCTTCGAGCCCACCAATTCTTCGCCATCTTGATCAATCGGTGTCACGGTCAGGCCAGATCGGAAGATGAGGCAGTGGGTAGATCCTCCGAAGTGGAACTGGCCCAGCTCATCTCCCTTCTTAACTACTTGTCCCTCTGAGACGATGATGTTGCAAGTCGACACCTCGACCAAGCCAACGGCCACGAAGCACATCAAGCCAACAGGCTCATCGGCCTGGATGAAGATCAAAGCACGAGTGGAGATGGCCGTGACGAAGTCCTGCGAGCGGGTAATGACATCCGGATCGTCACGGATATCGTCCAAGCAAGCGGCGAAATAGGTTGGTGGTGGGTTAGAATGTGTCATACCGGAAATGAGGCGTGTCTTTACGATAGTACCGTTCACAGGGCTGCGCCAGCGGTGGTAGTCGAGAGATCCAAGTAAAGCCTGGATAAGAGTCCCGCCGACGAAATTGTCAACAAGCTCATCGCCTGCGAGGATGTGGCTGAGAGAGTAAGGAGTTTCTTTGACCCAGAAATTGTCTGTCTTCTTGAGGTTGTAGTTAAGCTTGTAGACGGTAGACGTGCACGCGGAATTGATTATCCCTGGGTTTTCAGGTGAAATAACGGCGCGGTGGACGGCCTTCAACTCCCTGATGAAGAACTCGTCGTAGGACTTGAAACCGTAGTGTGGATCGCTGGTATCGCAAACATAGAAGTGGTCAAATGTATGCTGCTGAGGATTGCCGCCAGCACTTTGGACGATGGCATTGAGTGCGGCGGTACTGAGCCAGCCGCCCTCTTCATCGTGAATGACGTTAGCAGACGCTGTTGACGTGAGGTATTTGTTCCATGCCGTGAACAGCCTGCAGAATCTCTCATTGACTCCGGGATGAGTGAACGCGTTATAGCCTGCAGGAGTGTTGCAGAAGCGAGCAAGGGTAGCGTAAAAGGGAACGGCCGCTGCCACATCGCTCGCACCCCCACCATAAGTGGGTGCTGTCTTCAGGATCGTGTCGATCATTTCCATCAGATCCACATAGTTTTCGATCTGGGCTGAAATGAGCGGTGTAAAAATCGTAAAAAGTTGAAATTGTATACCTTTCTGTCACTATCGTTTGTAGGCTCGGGTGCCTGCTCGAACATCTCGTTGAATGCAGCGTAGACCACACCCTCGCTCTCAATGTAATCTTGGAATTCCTGAACTACAGGGTCCAGTTTACGGACAGTGTATACTGGCGTCTCGCCGACGGCAAAGGAGTAGTGTTGCCGCAGGCAGCTGAGGTTAAACTTAAGGCCAGTGTTGCCTATCGCCGTCGCCAGGTTCACTCCCACCGCCGCGAAACGCGCACGAGTATTAGGGTCACGGCCATGGATAACACGACTGTGCTCGAGCAGATTGCTCACATACGCGTCAACGACTGCTGGGTCCTTGGGGAGCCATCTGCCGATGGTGGCTGCTGGCATGGCTAATGCTGATTACTGTCAGTATGACCGTGTGGGGGCGTGCCAAGAGGTGAAAAGGACCCACATGTAAGACTATTGTGATGGGGAACAGGTGTTGCAGAGACAAATGCCTGTGGAACGAAGGAAAAACCCGAGTTCTTTTGTACGAATCAGCCAGCCAAAGCATGTCGGGTAGGCCATCCTGAAGTGGCAATACATTTGGAGTTTTGGCTTCTTGTCACACAAGACACATCAGTCGACCCTGGACGAAGATGATGATTGCACCCCAGCTCCGTAGAATGATACGTATCCGAGGGAGAGAAAAACAGCCAAGTGCAGGCTTCCGAACGGAAGGTCCGCTCGACCTGGAAGGCTGGAACGCCAAAACGAAATGCCCTGCAGATCACGAAGAACCTACACTCACAACTAGACTGATAAACTTGCACCGGGACACCTGACCGATATTCAGATAGGCAATCATGCACCCCCAGGGAACATGGACGAACCTGCCTTCCCAATCCAAGTTGGCTCTGGAGTGACCTTCGGTGCGCCGTGGAACTGTAAACACACCGGATGGAATCACCATAGTGTGACAAAGTACTGTTCGCTACGGCCAAGATCGGTTCCAGACGAAAGATCTTCTTTAGTCACGAATGACGAGATACTTGTGAGAGGGAATGTGGCTCTCAGTAGTGTGGTGCCCAAATCGGGTCGGGCGCACGGACAGGGGTTGTTAAGCAATGGTCACAAAGACCTGCGAGTCAGGATAACTCGCCCAGATCCACGATCCATGTCAGATGATCATCCTACATGGTGTCACACCAGTGGTACTCTCCGGGTGGCGTGTCTCCGATAAGGCAGTCGGTGGATGCTCTTGGGCTCCAGCCGGGTGCTCTTGAGTCCTATAACGTCATCGGACAATGATGCCCAACCATCGCCCCTAGGAACTGCACGGTGTCAAGCAGTATTCGGCAGGTATCACTCATCCTGTTACTAGAATCGCGGTGATCAAGCACGGGGAGAAGGTTGCCATGAGTACACCTACTAGACACACCACTCTTAGTAAACGGCACCTGGTTCTTCTTGATTCCTCTAACACCATTAGGCAATATGACCACAACGTTCCTCCGCATATTAGTAGGCATTATTGATCAGAAGACACCATTCTTTCTGTCATTACAATCATGGGGAGCGAGAATGGTGTCATAGGTACACGTACTGGAGTTCACAACTATGCCCTTTCCCAGAGGGCAAGACATTGCATTTGATCATAGGCGCCTCGGACCGTAAGCTGACAGATGAATTCCATTTACCGGATGAACCGAATCATGGTATGCAGTATAAAGCACACCGTGCAGACACTTTTCAGTTCTTCGTACACATGCAGGCAGGCAGGGGGTTCATTCTAGAAGTAAAGGTTTTATGGGAAATCGAGGGGACAGGGATATCCTTCGGCGCCGTGTGGGTCTGCAGCTGGTGGAAGCGTCAACTAGCTTTCTGTCAGCAGTCAGGCGAACCATTGTATGCGATCCAAATTCCAATACTGGTATCCATTTGGAACCCACACGGAAAAGACCGCTGATGAGAGCTCACCATTCGCACTTTGACACTTCGATTCAACTCTTCTGACTAGGTAACATGATCTTTGATTGACAGGTAGAATGAGGGTGTCGCTGACATGCTGGTTAGCCAGAGCACCGGCTGACCGTGAGGCTGGTGGTTTTACCCGTGGATCGGTAAGGTCACGGAATAGGTCTCATCCGGCGCAGAATTTGACCGCACCTTGTACTTGGTGGCAGACTGTGTACCTTTGTAACGAGAAGGACCAGTTTTCTTCTTGCAGTGGAGTAGTTATGTACTATTACATAATCTGTCTTCATCCACGCCGAGGAGCCGATAACTTGGCTTCATGGCATGAAGGAGGCTTGAGACTGCCCCCGCTCTTTCCACCCGACTGAATAGGGTCTCGCACCAGCACGAGGCATTCTTACTTGCCCCGAGTCAGTCCCAAATTACTCTCCGGTAAACAGGAAGCAAATGTAATGGCAAAACGTTGGTAGGCATCTCAAACACCATCGACCTCTGTAAAAGCGCACCATACCATTCTCGCCCGCACAACATCCCGCACTCCTCGAAGCCCTCCGTCCAGCCAGAAAATAGTTACCTTCCATCATCCGCCTGCACCTCCAGCCCATTATTCGAATACAGACTCACCCTTTCTGTCTTGTCTTGTTACGCATGCCAATACGCCACTACAAATCGATGCTGCGGCTCGGGTGTGGATGGAGAAACAATGGAAAGGAGAGGTTGGTACGTGGGACGTGTGACGTGTCGTGGGTGCTTGCAGAGCGGGATGACATTACCTGGGAAGCCGGTAAGAAGGTGGGTTTAAGAATGTGTGTGAGCAGGACAATTCCTCCTTGTTGAGTTGCGTCGCTCTTCGCAGGAGACGATGCGACTGTGTGCATCGTTTCGTATGGCGCGGTACGAGAGTAATCTAATTCATCCACAGACTCCCTTGTATCGCGTGCCGCTCCAATCCCTGAATTGTACAGCTCGCGAATTCAGAGTCATCGCTGTTGCACTGTATCGCATCATATCCAAAATCGCTATAAAACATGCTGTTGTATGTGCCTTCGAGTACCAAAGGCCGTTACTTCGACTCCGTTGAAGATCCTTCTGCCATGTAGGTTGGCGACAGCGCACCACCCCTACTGTCTGAATTATCAGATTCATCCCTTCATCTTCTCATGACTGCTGACGCACGTCGTCCATATCGGCATCCCATTCAGGAGCGTTGGTAGCATGTCCCCTACACGGGCGCTTCCGCGCGCAAGTTCGGTTTCGTGTCCTCTCACAGGCTGGGAAGGCATACCTACATCGACTCCGGGCCCGTCTGCTTCACCTCGACTGAGAAGGAGCGCGTTCCGAATGCAACTCAGTACGTCCGCGGTCCGCCCGCACTGTGCGAACAACACAATTCCCAGTAGTGCAATGGGACTATCTACCTCGTTGAAGACGGCAAAGAATATATATGCCGCTCGTACATTGTTCGTTATGCCGGAGGTGCGTGGGATTGTGGAACTTTGACACCGTAACGCCAGCCAAGGAGGGTTCATAACCTGAGTAAAGCTACCTCACGCCCGCTAATATCTGCACGTGTTCGCAAGTTTACTACCAGTAATCTATGATCAGGCTATCTGACTTAGTGTCTTAGTCAATATCAGTGCGACGAAACCAGATGGAGCATCATCAGCCTTTGCAGAAGTGCGGCTTAATGCGCACGGACCTGTCGACACCCTTCATGTTTGTGTTGTAATCACGGGAGGGTCATTGCGAACTAGTTTCTTACAACCCTCCTACCGCAAAGCAGACGCGTAGTTGCTTGCTCTTGATAGCATCTCGTTCAGTGAAACATGTATTTTACCGTAGGCAAGCAACTCGGTATATCGTTCTACACAAGTACATGAATGAGGTTGGTGACATCAATAATGGTACGCCCGATGCCTTGATTGTGCAGGTACAGAATACAGGTGACCCGGTGACCTCTCAATCTGGGTACAATGGATAAACAAACTTCTGAGAGAAGGTAGTGCCTCGGGTATGCACTCGCAGGAGCTATAGGATGAATCACCCGTCGGTACTGTATACATAATGAGTTCCCGTATGGTATCACACGAGTTCGGACATTACCATGTTATTTTCAGATCACCATCCTGACTGACAGTGTACCGGAGATGCCCACCGCCATTTTCCCGCCCTATCGGTATTTATGTGAGTTGGGTATGAATTCTTCATCAGTTTTCTGAATCTCGGCTGGAGGTTTGGTAGATATGTCCTCGCAAAGTCGTACAGCTCTCCTTTAATGCAAGCGATGTGTAATCCCATCGGGTCAAGGTTTGGATTCTGGAGGAGGCGTTTATAGGCCTCCTTCAGAGCGAAATGCTCTTCAACTGTTTGGCAGTTGAAAAATCCGTAGTCACTGGCGACATAGCGCCCGGGAAGTGAGGCTTGGGACTGCGTGAATAGCCTGAGGTGCCACACGGTTGGGCACCAGTCGTTAGGTCTGATCTTCAAAAAGGTTTCCAGATATTGGATGTTCTGGCGTGCTCTCCTAAGCCCCTTGGCATCCATCAAGGATATGAGGCTGTGGCTTTGATATGCTAACCAAAAGTCTTGGAAAGAACACTTGAAGATGAGCATCGTATAGAGTGTGCCCAACGCCTTTTTACTGTGAATGTCGCAACAAAGGCAGAAGCCAAACGTGTAGTAGAGATCCTGAATGGATTTCTCCGAGTGGCTTGGGTCTGGATGCCAACCATTGAGTAGGATCGCATATAGCAAGAAGGACTTTCGCTTGGCGTCGGGTACAAATTCATGAAGGTCCTTGGAAAGGTCACAGGGATCAAGGTGAGGTCGCGCTATGGCGAACATATCTGGGGTATTAGTGTTAGCATCAGTGCGGTTGAGAATGCAGAGATTCTCCTGGAACCATCTATAGTATCCTCCGCCACTGTACTCGGGATCCCTCTCGTAGGTGGACATAATATTGGGTACCAGCGTCCCATCTTCTTGCCATCTTCGCAACTGCCGACTTCCGATCCCCATATGCGTTAGGCCAATGAATATGCCAAGCAGATTCCTTTGGTCAAACGCCGATGGGAATTTGGTGAAGCCAAATTCTTCCAAGGTGTCTGTGTCGTCCGGAATCTCATCCCTCCAGCAAGCCCTTTGCAGATAGTCCGCAGAATCAAGAGGTCGACCGATGGTGCATTTGAAGTTATGGTCATAGAAGTCATATGCACCTTCGCACACCTTACTGCATAACCACGGACCGGTGCACTTGGAGCATTTCCTCGAGGTTTTTCTGTCACAATGAGCGCATTTACCGAACCTCGACGGGAGATAGGATAACCGTGTAACTTCAGACTTATGGTCTTCCATTTCGAAATTTGCGACGGTCCCGTGAGCCTTACTGCTGAACCGAACAATCAGCCCATCAGCACTTCAAAAGGATAAACGCTCACTTCGACAATTTTGCAGCCATCGTTGGGCGTATAGCGTGGAACGCGGACTGGATGGTGAGCTCCGCATGGTAATTGTGGATGTACGACGATGGCACGGAGTAGTCGTCAGTAATACCAGAAGAAGACTCCGTCCTTTCAAGTTCATGAGGACGTGATGCGACAGCCGTAGTCATTTCTCGAGACATGTGGTGGAGCGTACTCTTCAACGCTAAATAGAGCTTCATGCATATATTTGCATGAAGCCCCTCAGCCTCAGGTAAGGACCATAGCGGATAAACCTTCCTGTGACATCCGCGGACCCTGAAAAAAGGAGTAGGTTGCCCAAAGAATCGAAGGAATGTAAAACATAGGAAGCAGCATAGTTTGCTGCACCCGATATATGGGTAAAATTCCTTGGTTATGGTTCCCGGGTGGGATCTCTGGGCAATGTAGAAAACGAGCTGGATCTCGGCATGGGTAGGGAGAGTCTGGTAATATGTCTTTTTTTGAAGCTTGAAAAAGTCTTGCTCCACCTCAGCGATTCGCGTGTCTCGTACAAACTTCTGAATAGTCGCCGGGTTTAAAGGTACCTGCAGCCACTTAAATACGGTGTCCAAAGAGGGCAACGTTGGCGGGAATTGGTGGGACCGAGGCTTGTCGACAAGCACGATGGAGAGCTTGGTAAACCCAGGAATAGTTTCTGCAGCGTCCATGAGAGTATGATAGCAGGACCCAAGTCTTCCCAGGAAATGAATGTCGGAAAGTAGCTTCGGGCGCGATTCATTGCAGAATGCTTTGATGAAAATCCGTATAGACTTCATGTGTCGGACGGAGTAGGCTTTTTCAGCGAGCAGTTGTCTCCGCATCGCCCTGTCAGCGACCGAGAGGATGTTACGAAGCTCTCGTATGTGACCTTGAGCAAACTGCATGTAAGCATTATGGGTTGCCATGCAGTACGGACCAATCTCGTTGCTGTCGCAGAAGGCTCCAGCCTCCCGATAGTTGCCCGTGGGCTGCACGGGGTAATTATAGGGCGGAAGTCTGTCCAGATATCCGCCGTGCGCAAAGGCAAGCATGCGCTTTTGGAAATTGGACGCATACCGCTCAAGTCGGGGCCCATTGTAGTGGAGTACCACTTCCCAGAGTGCCTTTTCCACCACGGGATCTGCGAAGGTTTCCGTAAGTCCTCTGAGTGCGGCAGATGTATTGAAAAAGAAACCACTCGACCATGACACACGTTTCGTATGTGTGCGTGCCGACGCAGCGAGGGCTCGTAGCAGCCTCTCAACATTGTTGCAGAAACTACAGTCCTCGTCCCCGAAAACTTCGTTACGAGCGACCAGTAAGGTAACCTTGACACCATCTGGCTCTTCTAGATCAACGTTTGTTGACTCGCGGAGTGCGACGCAGGTGACACATTCCCCGCCCTTATTACGAGACATCACCTTAGCGAATCTGTCTAAAAATCGTCGCTTGAGGTTGTCTTCGCCACAGGCATGCATTGCTCTATTCATGAGGTCCTCGGTGTCTTCGTCTCGCCTCTCCATCGGCCCAAGGCAAGCCCCCCCGCGTAGAGATAGCAAGTTCGCAAGGCTGGCGAATAGCTCCGCATTTTCCCAGTGAAATATACTATCTGTCATACTTGGTGTGAGTGGACGTCGTCAGATCTGCTGGCGTCGACAAGTAGGAGTCTTGCAGAATATTGGCGCCGGGTGTCTTCTGGCCATGAGCTTCACCTGGCAGTACCTAGACTTCTTAACACCGCCTACATGGCGCAAACGAGGCGATAGCAAATAAGTTTTCCCTGTAAGAATGCTGCAGCCTGCAGGTAAGGATAATTTCACGGACTCCGAGGTTCGTGCATACTCATGCCCTCGCTCACATTCACTGCGGAAACGAGATTCTGTCAGTACAATAATTAGATCTGAGAAGATGGTCTGCCTGTAATCTGAATGGAGCTAACCAAATTCCTGTACCAAATCCGACAGTCAGATATATTCATGCACCTTTCTGTACCAAATCCGGACTCCATGAAATCCTCTCGAGCCTTCCGAAATTTCTCGACATACAGTTCTGAGACAGATCACATGTCTGTATCAAATCCATCATCCAGATACATAAACATACCGTCTGTCTGTACCGTAAGGATTCCTCGTCTGCCTGTATGCTGACTGACCACCAGACACACAGATAACGTCCTTTCTCGACGTCCGGATACGTGCGTGTTTAGCTGCCTGTACATTATGACACTCAAGAGTAGATCATGTCATACTGGACCATTACGTCGTACGTATCAAGAGACGAGAGGCGCATACCAACTAAGTGTACTTTCCAACTAAAAATATATTGACATGAAAGATGAATGAGATCGAATGCGGGTCTGAGATGTCCGCGGAATTGCAGCCAATGCTATATCAATGCGGGAAGTATGAGTATACTTTGCTTGTGTAGTTCAAGTGATCGACATGCGGTAGCCGTCAGCATTTTCCTTCTTCAGCACGTGGTCCCAAACCGCAGGGGACTTGATCAGTTCCTTCCAAAACCTCCGCCAAGAGATCGGACAACCCTATGTCAAAGAATGGATACGTTACTGCCATTACTTGGGAAGTCGCCTGAAACGACGTAGGACACCCATCATACGTATAATGTTCGAGGTCTATCCATCCTTTGAAGATCTGCTTCCGCGCATCCCTCCCAGCGACGCGAAGATGAGCTTGTCCTTCTGTGTCGGGGGCAAGCTTGTGCTGAACCCCCATCGAATTCAAACTGGCTTCGATGTGCTCCAGTAAAATCTCGGGGTTTTGCGTGCATAAAATCGCGTAAGACGCGGAGTATACCGTCTTCCTCTCTGCGTTTGAGACTACGCATTGCTATCAGGAGGTGTCACTTGCAAAAGGGTTCGCTGGGACATACGAAGAGTAACAAGGTCTGCGTGAACTGAGATTGGGCAGATAGCATTATAGCATCGTCGTCCCCACCACTTTCGTCGCTGTAAGTTGCATGTCTTCTTTGCATGGCTGGCACACTCACCCCGAATCTGGAACAGCAGCATCTACGAATGTCAGGTCACCGCTATCACGTAGCGGTTGGGTGAGCTGCTCGGCTAGAGCCTGGACACCTCGGGAAGCAAGCTGACTTGGTCTGCATTACTCCTTGAGCTTGCATGACAAAGGTAGACAGTACTGCAACTCACCGCATACACCAGGGATAGGCGTAAACATCAGGAGTTCGAAGGCTCGATCATTAAGAGGCCACGTATCAGAGCTGGGACATCTAAGAACTCGAATTCAGAATGACAGGAGTGAACCTACAAAGAGCTCTTGTTACGCATGCCAATACGCCACCACACATCGATGCTGCAGCTCGGGTGTGGATGGAGAAACAACGGAAAGGTACGTGAGACATTGACGTGCCGCGGGTGCTTGCAGAACGAGATAACATTACCGGGGAAGCCGGTAAGAAGGTGGGTTTAAGAACGTGTGTGGGCGGGACAATTCCTCCTCCTTGTTGAGTTGCGTCGTTCTCCGCACGAGCCTTGCCCTTCGCTCGCGGAGATGAACGAGATGATGCAACTGCGTGCACCGTTTCGTACGGCGCGCTACGAGGGTCATCTAATTCATCCAGAATGTGTATCGCGCGCCGTTCCAATCTCTGAGTTGTACAACCCGCGACTTCAGAGCTATCTCCGTTGCACTGTATCGCATCATATCCGCAAATGCTATAAAACATGCCCTTGTATGTGCGCTCGGGTACCTTCCCGGTGACTTTGACTAATGACTATTTATCAGGCACCCTCCCAGCTGAGCTCCCTTCGTTCAGCTGTGTTAAAGGCCATCACTTCGACACCGTCTTTCGAAGATCCTTTTGCCGTGTAAGTTGGCGACAGCGCACCGCCTCTACAGTCTGAATCATCAGATACACCCCTCATTGTTACCGTCTTTGCTGGCAGCCCGCGCCTTCATCTTCTCATGACCACCGACGCGCATCGACCGTGTCAGCATCCCATTCAGGATCATTGGTAGCCTATGCGCCGATGCCCCCTACACCAGCGCTTCCACGCGCAAGTTCAGTCGCGCATTCGATCAGTTGGACGGGGAGGACACACCTACATCTGTCTGACGAGTTGTACACTATCGCATTCGCATCACAAAAGTCAAAAGCAGTCACCGCTGAGACAGGGCGCTCAATCCAAAGAAAATCCTCTAGAAAGCATTGGTGAAAGCGGTCGGAATGTCCCAAGGGCATTATCCTGCTGTATGCAGCTAGAAGTTGATGCCTCAGATTCTTTTTGTACTCATCCTTCGGGGGTGGCACATTATTGAACGCTAACCGGATCATCGGATCCAAAAAGTACAGCTACCCCACGCTCGTGTTCGTAAGTTTCCTGACAGTAATCTGGCGTTCAGAGGGGCAAGGCTGCCATGATCAGGCTATCTGACCTAGTGTTATATCGGTGCAATGAAGCTGGATGGAACACCTTTTGCAGAAGTGCAGCTTAATGCACACGGGTGTGTCAACAACCTTCATGTTTTTGATGTCATCAGGAAGCCATTGCGATCTATATTATTTTCTCGCTTCCTGGCGCGGAGTTGACGCGATTAATTGCTCTCGACAGCATCCTGCTTAACAAAACATCAATTTATCATAGGGAGACGGCTGGGCATACTACTCAGTACATGTACATGGATGTTGGTGACATCAATAACGGTATGTTTCCGCTTCCTTCTCGATCCAGAGACGAGATAGTACCTCTGGTATACACTCGCGGGTGCTATGTGCGGTCTAGGATGAAATGCTGTCAGTACTGTATACATAGTGAGTTCTCGTATGACATCGCATGAGTTCTGGCAATACCTCGTCATGCCCCATCCTGACTGGCAGTATACCGGAGATGCCCACGGCCATTTCCCCGCCTTTTCGGCATTTGTGTAAGTTGGGTATGAGTTCTTCATCAGTTGTCTGAACCTCCGCTGTAGATTTGGCAGATACATCCTCGCGAAGCCGTACAGCTCCCCTTGGATGCAAGCGGCATGTAATCCCATAGGGTTAACATTTGGATTCTGAAGGAGAAGTTTATAGGTTTCTTTCAAAGCAAAATGCTCTTCAACTGTTTCGCAATTGAAAAATCCGTAGTCACTGGCTACATAGCGCCCAGGAAGCGCTGCTTGAGACTGCGTGAATAACCTGAGGTGCCACACGGTTGGGCACCACTGGTTAGGTCTGACCATCAAAAAACACGCCAGAAATCGAATGTTCTGGCGTGCTTCCCTAAGTCCCTTGGCATCCATCAGGGATATGAGACTGTGGCTTTCATATGCTGACCAAAAGTCTTGGAAAGAACACCTAGAGATGAGCGTCGTGTAGAGTGTTCCCAGCGCCTGTTTACCGTGGACGTCGCAACAAAGGCAGAAGCCAAACGTGTAGTAGAGATCCTGAACGGATTTCTCCGAGTGGCTTGGGTCTGGATGCCAGCCATTGAGTAGGATTGCATATAATAAGAAGGACTTTCGCTTAGCGTCGGGTACAAGTTCATGGAGATCCTTGGACCGGTCAGAAGGGTTGAGGTGAAGTCGTGCTATGGCGAACATATCTGGGGTATTATGGATTTTAGTATCAGTGAGGCTGAGAATGCAGAGGTTCTCCCGAAACCATCTGTAGTATCGTCGGCCACGGTACTCGGGATTCCCCTCATAGATGGATATGATATTGGGTACTAGCGTTCCACCCTCTTTCCATCTTCGCAACTCCTGACATCCAATCCCCATATGTGTTAGACCAATGAATACACCAAGTAAATTCCTTTGGTCAAACGTTGATGGGAAACTGGTGAAGCCAAATTCTTCCAAGGTGTCTATGTCTTCCGGAATTTCCTGCCTCCAGCAAGCCCTTTGCAGGTAGTCCGCAGAATCAAGAGGTCGATCGATAGTACATTTGAAGCTATGGTCAGAGAGGTTGTATGCACCCTCGCATACTTTACTGCACAACCACGGGCCATTGCCCTTGGGGCGTTTTCTCGAAGTTTTTCTGTCACAATGAGCGCATTTACCGAACCTCGGCGGGCGGTAGGAATATTGTGTAAATTTAGCCTTATCGTCTTCCATTTCGACATTCGCAGCGGCCTCGTAAGTTTTACTACTAAATCGAACGATCAGCCCTCAAAGCACTTCAAAGAACAAGTGCTCACTTCGACGACTCTGCAGCCATCGCTGCGTGTGTAGCGTGGAACTCGGACTGGACGGTGAGCTCCGTATGATAATCGTGGATGTATGACGAAGGGTAGTCATCTGTAATACCGGCAGAAGACTCCGTCCTTTTAAGTTCATAAGGACGTGCTGCGACAGCCGTAGTCATTTCACGGGACATGTGGTGGAGCGTACTCTGCAACGCTAGATAGAGCTTCATGCACATATTTGTATGAAGCCCTTCAGCCTCGGGCAAGGACCATCGTGAATATACCCTCCCGTGGCATCCGCGAACTCTGAAAAAGGGAGTGGGTTGCCCGAAGAATTGAAGGAAAGTGAAACATAGGAAACAGCATAGTTTGCTGCACCCGATGTACGGGTAAAATTCCTTGGTTATGGTTCTCGGGTGGGTTCCCTGGGCAATGTAGAACACGAGCTGGATCTCGGCATGGGTATAGAGAGGTTTGCGATATGCTTTTTCTTGAAGTTCGAAGAAGTCATGTCCTACCTCGCCAACTCTCGTGTCTCGTACAAACTTCTGAACTGTCGTCGGATTCAAAGGTATCTCCAGCCACTTAAACACGGTGCCCAAGGGGGGTAAAGTTGCCGAGAACATATGGGACCGAGGCTTGTTGACAAGCTCGATGGAGAGCCTGATAAATCCGGGAATGGTTTTGGCGGCCTCCACGAGAGTATGATAGCAAGACACAAGTCTTCCCAGGAAATGAATGTCGGAAAGTAGTCGCGAGCCCAAATCGTTGCAGGATGCGTTGATGAAAATCCGTACAGATTCCATATGACGGATAGAGTAGGCTTTCTCGGCGAGTAGCTGTCCCTGCACTGCCCTGTCACCGACGGAGAGGATGTCACGAAGCTCGCATATGTGGGCTTGCGCAAACTGCATGTAAGCATTATGGGTTGCCTTGCAGTACGGACCGATTTCGTCGCTGTCGCAGAAGGCTCCAACTCCCTGATAATCACCCAATGCCTGCACGAGGTAATAAGTTGGAAGTCTGTCCAGGTATCCGCTGCGCGCAAAGGCAAGTACATTGTCTTCGAAATTTAACACATACTGCTCAAGTCGGGGCTCATTGTAATGAAGGATTGCTTCCCAGAGTGCCTCTTCCACTGCAGGATCTGCGAAGGTTTCCGTAAGCCCCCTGGGTGCGACAGAGCTATTGAACAAGAAGTTACTCGGCCATGGAAAATGACATACTTTTCGCATATGTGCTTGCTGACGCACTGAGGGCCGCTAGCAGCTGCTCAACGCTGTTGCAGAAACTACGGTCGTAATCCTCGAAGGCTTTATTACGAGCGACCAGCAAGGTAACCTTGGCGCCGTCCGGCTCTTCCAGATCAACGCTTCCTGACTCGCGGAGTGCGACACAAGCGACATATTTCCCGCCCTGCTCGCGAGACATCACCTTAGCGAATCCGTCTAAAAAACGCTGCTTCAGATCGTCTTCAGCACAGGCATGCGTGGCGTCCTCGGTATCTTCGTCTTGCCATTCCATTGGCCCAAGGCAAGGCCTCTTGCGCAGACGTAGCAGGTTTGCAAGGCTTGTGAATAGCTCTGCATCTTCCCAGAGAAATACATCTGTCATACTTAGTGTGAGCAGACGTTGTCAGAATTGTTAGGGTCGACAAGCAGGAGTCTTGCAGGACGTTGAACTTTAGCGCCGAATGCATGCGCCTGGCCTGTCTTAACTGGAAGCACCCAGGCTTCTTAACACTGCCTACGTGGCGCAAACGAGGCTATGGCAGATAGGTTTTGCCCCTGCGAGATTCGTACTCACATCCCCACCTCCCCACTCACATTGCACTCACAACAATAGAATTATGTTGGTCATTGACTTTCCAATTGAAAATACCGTGACATGATGCATGACGGACTCCATGAATGAGATCAGATGTGGGTCTGATATGTCCGCAAAAATGCAGCCAACGCAATTCAAGTGATCGACATGCGGTAGTGGTCAGCGTTTTCCTTCTTCAAAACGTAATCCCAAACTGCAGGGGACTTGATCAGTTCCTTCCAAAACCTCCGCCAAGAGATCGGACAACCCTATGTCAAAGAATGGATACGTTACTGCTATTGCTTGGGAAGTCGCCTGAAACGACTTACGACGTCTCTCCTCATGATGCAAAACGACGCAGGACACCCATCATACGTATAATGTTCGAGGTCTATCCAGCCTTTGAAGGTCTGCTTCCGCGCATCCCTCCCAGCGACGCGAAGATGAACTTGTCCTTCTGTGTCGGGGGCAAGCTTGTGCTGAACCCCCATCGAATTCAAACTGGCTATGATGCGCTCCAGTAAAATATCGGGGCTTTGCCGTGCATAAAATCGTGTAAGATGCGGAGTATACCGTCTTCCTCTCTGCGTTTGAGACTACGCATTGCCATCAGCAGGTATCACTAGCAAAAGGGTTCGCTGGAACATACGAAGAGTAATAAGGTCTGCGTGAACTGAGATTGAGCAGATAGCATTATAGCATCGTCGTCCCCGCCACTTTTGTCGCCGTAAGTTGCATGTCTTCTTTGCATAGCTGGCACACTCACCCCGAATCTGGAACAGCAGCATCTACGAATGTCAGGTCACCGCTATCACGTAGCGGTTGGGTGAGCTGCTCGGCTAGAGCCTGGACACCTCGGGAAGCAAGCTGACTTGGCCTGCATTACTCTTTGAGCTTGAATGACAAAGGTAGACAGTACTGCAACTCACCGCATACACCAGGGATGGGCGTAAACATCAGGAAGCGTCATGCGGTTCGAAGGCTCGATCATTAAGAGGCCACATATAAGGGCTGGGACATCTAAGAGCTCAGGTTCGGAATGACAGGAACGAACCTACAAAGAGCACTCTCCCCGAGACGGTTCCAAGGATCTTCATTGAATATTTCCCCGGAAAGATACCTGCAAAATTCTGGACTGCGCTCCGTTGGCTCATCCCATGGTGTATCTATCAGGGGCATTAGACTAACCGCCCTCGAAGTGATCAAGACCACTCACTTCCTGCAAGGAGGGTGAATAGGATGACGCCAATCCCCCATACATCAATGGGCTCAGCTTGATATGATTGGTTATCATTCACCTGGCATGGTTCAGACCGCTGTAGACGGGAACAAGAAATCCACATACTTCTGGAGCGATATACGGCAAACTACCGCAACGTTCGCTGAGCAGGCGAGTCTTTCCTGACCCCGTCAACTTGTAAACTGCAGATAGTCCGAAATCTGAAATTTTGAGAGTTCCGGCGGCATCCAACAGCAAATTTTCCGGCTTCAAATCCCGATGACATACGCCCTGACTATGGATGTAGCTCTATGGAACCGGCGTCAAAAACGGTCACTGACGCTATCATAGAACTTGCCATGCCTGCGAGGAGCTGGTTAAAGTACAGGTGTGCGACTTCGTCGCCTACGCCAACGTCGGGTACTAGAATGAGCTTGGATCACGCTGCTTACACCCAGCATTGCCAGGGAACGCACCGATCTTATCAAACAAATCTCCTCCCGCGGCGAGCTCCAAGAGCATGTAAACTCCAGGAACGTAGTGAGCTTTGTATTTTGGTTCGACCACAGCAGCGTTCAAAAACTCGAGTACGTTCTTATGTTTCAGGGCTAAGTGAATCTGCATTTCCCTATCCATGGTCTTCCGTTCTTTGTCCGTGGTATTTTCGGTGATATGCATTAATTTGCACGCGGCCACGGAGTGCTGCTCAACGTTGACTGCACGAAACACGCTGTACATGAGTTAAGGAAATGCAGTTTCAATATAGACTTGAGTGGCATCTCGCCTTGAGTACCCCCCACCACCAATCTGTTGGATGAGCTCATATCCTAATGACAGTGAAAACGTGTATAGCGAGAAACACAAGTTCAAACGTACCCAGAATCTTTGGATACTTCATGGAATATTACGCACACAGTACAAGAAGATAAAAGGCTTCAATAATAATTCTGTGACATGACACGGGTGTGACTCTACAGCCAATTCAGACGTTCGTACCGCCATCACTTATCCCTTCAGACCGTCAGAACTCAGACGTCCCTGATATCAGGACACATCAAGTACATGTACATTGAAATGACCCCAGTTACTGACACTGTTACAGAAATATTCACTAGCTTGACTTAGTTCCAAGCACTCAGCTTCGAATGAAGCTGAATTAGTAAACAAACGCAGTTAATGGATGTACACATGCGTTGCGGTGTGATTGTTACCTGTACAGTACAGTTCCAGAACACGGGAACATATGGGTGCACTGAGCGCTATACCCAAGGTTGATCATATCGAAACATTTGTCTTCAAAACTAGAGATAAGTCGTAAGTTCCTTGATACTCCAGAGGAGTCAGTACATGATGATCACCAGCTGTTCCAGGCTGTTGGCTGACATCTCAGTCAGACCTCTTGACCAAGTTCTACAAGATATGTATGCTGCGGAGGTGCTCATAGATGATATCATCCAGACCACTGGGTTCGATCCTCGAAACAGCTCATTGGTATTCAAGTTCTACTCGCGGCCTGGACCTCAGACGCTTATTTTGGGGGAGCACATAAGTAAGTACACGTATATGCGTGGCGGTCCTGTTCCGGCATGCTACGATTACCGAGGCACATCCCGTGAGTGTACATACATTACATATTTCTCTGCTCAATACAGAAGATATCGGGAAAGTGCTGGAAGTTTACGGCCGTCGTCGACAGGCGTGAGCCAACGAGCTTTCTTCTTGAAATCGCGGGCTATATCGGTTCATGTTACTGTTGATCATGCTACGTACCTTGCTCCAATTCACCACTATAACAAATTAGGTCCGAATGCCACTTCATCAGCAGTAGGACAGAAAACTTTCGAGGCGCTCGCAGCGACAAATGAAAACCACCGAAGAGAATATGTAACACAGGTGTGTCAACATCTTTGCGGAATACCGGCTGTGGAGAGGGATAAGTCCACGAACACTTAGCCGGAATAGCAGCTGCCTACTATTTCGGCTAACTACTTTCTCCACATACCGAACTGGCTCAAAAATGTTATAATTATCGTTGGATCAAGGGTGCCCGCCTGTCGTAATGACAAACCTGATTCAGCAGGAGTGAGTTGCGGGCGGGATCGTCTAGTACTTAGTAGAATTGTAGGCGCTGTCTCGTCTAAAACTGTTGCTACTAGTAACCGTTGACGGACGTCAGGCACAGCTGGACAGCATTCACTATGTTTACATATCTGCACCTACGCCGCCAAAGCAGAACGAGACAGTGCATATCTAAATACTGTGATATATGTAGGTAACGAGGACAGACGTATTGACAAATTATGTACTATGGTATCGCATATGTATAAGGGCATGTATGTATCGACCTGAAATCCTGTTCTAATACTGTTACAGTCAAGCATATTGGAACTTGGAAGAGTCTGGTGAATGCTAAGCTTTGCACGCCATCGGCAAGACATAAAATGCATCATGAAACCAAGCGAAGCGACTAGATGGTAAGCGGGATAACGTTTACCGTGCCTTCAAATTACGGAGCTTCTTCTGCACCTCCTGCATATCCGAATGATTCCATCCGCCAACCCAATCCTGCCTCCGCACGGGTTGAGAGGGCGATACCTCAATGGGCGCAAACGGTACGTCTTTTGGAATAGTACAGCCCACAGACGCGCTTCTTTTTAGGGGTGATTGGGTCTGAGAAGACCTGACTACCGGGTATGCCTCAGGGACGGGAATTAGTTCGGGTGGGATATTCTCGCCAAGGTGACGGGAAAGCTTGGCGACACGTTTGCGACGCATCTCCAAGGCGTCAGGGATGGGGGCAGCAGGCGAGCAAGGTGAAAGTGGAAAGTCACCAGCACCAGCTGATTGGTGAGTGGTGGGGGACGGGGGAACGGCGTTGAAACGTGTGTCTGTCGGTGAGACGGGGACAACATTTAAGCGCAAGTACAATGGACGGGGCTTGTCAGACAATTGACGAGTGAGTTTGTGAGATACGGCAGACGACGGTACCAGCTCTGAGATCTGTTTCCCGGATGCACTATCTGGAGCGAAGGAAACGAGCGACGATACCGAAGAGGCTGCAGATGACGCCGGGCTGTGGGAAGCCACATATGTCTCTGTTCGACGAGAGTTGAAAATAGAGCCTTGGCGCTTAAGTGCTCTGGGGATGTGTTTCTTGCTTTCCACAATGGGAGGCAAGGTGGGCTCACTCTCAAGGAGGAACGGTGTTGTACCCAGAAGGGACTCGAGTTTGCGTGTCGAGCGCATGAGACGGGCACGCTGATATGAGTCGAGGGTATTGGTAGTTGGCGGGGGGAAGGAGTATGTCAGGGCAGAGACCGCCATCGAAGACATGGTCAACCGAAACAGATAATGAGGAAAGAATACGGCACAGCTAGGTGTTCTGCGCGCGAGAAAGAATGAGAGACTAAGTAGCCAGTACTCGTCTGTGGGGGTGAGACAAGGATGTCTGAAGGTATGTAGATATAATATAAAACCCGGACACGCGGTGTCCACCTGGAGTGACTGTGAAGGGAACAATGGACACGAGTTGTGTTCCTGCCCTGCCCATTTAACAAGTGCGGAGTACGATTAATTGTGCCCAAAAAGGAAATCGGAACAAACGTTGCCATTCGTGGGAAATAATTATCTATTAGACACTGCCCAATACTACAATATGGGTACCAACACACCTGGCATAGGTCGTGAAGGAGTGTATTTAACAATATCCGGGAACCGGTGTTCGAAATGTTGATGTGAAATGCGGTATCTGAACTGCAAAATCGATAGTTAAACTACATACATATATCACAGCACGTTGCCAAGTCGTTGGAGAGAAGACGTGAAGGGATTGAAGTCTTCCCGATAGATGCTGCACGCCGTCTGCTTAGCAAACTGGTATATATCTATCTTGGGCCTTCCGTGGTTAGACTCGCAGCATTCTGCCCTGAACAACGGTATCATCCCAGCCTCCAGGGTGAACTCGAGTGTATCAAAGACCGGCAACTCCATACCGGCAGCTCCTGGGCTGTGCGTGTGGTCCGCGCGATTTAAAAGGAAATCGACGAGGTCATCATATTCGGCATCGATGATGCGCAGTGTCGCAAGTTGACAGCCAGGAAAGAAGTAGACCCATTTGCCGGTCTCCGGGTCGCTGTTGAGAAGGGGTGCATTCAAGCCATCCAGGAACCCGATATCCGGTCCAATTAAAGTCAATGACTTCAATGAAGACATACTAAGCAGGAACCGGCCGGCACACACTCGATGGCTCCGCAGCTGGTTGCAGAGCCAGTCCTGGGAAACGCTATCGGGCGTCTGATAAATGTGAACCTGAATGAGCTCTAGGGATTCTAGCTGCGCCAACAACGGCAAACGAGTTGCGTAGAGCGCATGCAAGAGCTTCGAAGAATCCAGTTCAGGGTAAATGGTGCGCGAAGGGACCGATGTTCCAAGGATCGCTCTGCGGTGATCTCGATGTAGTGCAAGAGAAACGTCACACAGCCCCAGCGATTTCAGGGCAGGGACATCGATGTGAGGCAGGAAACATAGAGCTTCATCTTGTACGAAGTAACCGATTCGAAGGGCGCTGAGCTTGGGCAGCCGTATCGGACGAACGCCAGGAACTTGCAGTTCGGGGAGGCATCCTTGGAGTTCGAGTGATTCCAACGAGCAACTATTTGCGGTAAGTATGGCTCTCAACTGACGTATAGTAGGGCGCTGGCTCTGGTGGACATGTTCGATGGTGAGGGAAGTCAAGCCCCCAATGCGCCAGGCAGCCCAGTTAGCAACGACTTGGGACATCTGAAGATTGCGTAGACGCGGTAACAAATCGCCGATCGTTCGTTGTTCGATATCATGTTTCGGTCGACCTCGCTGGCCAGCAGCGTCAAAATCTGGGTGAAGGTGAAAGAAACTATGACTTCGCGAGTTCAGGCCCGTCATCGAATTGCTGCCAAACCTGATTCTCCAGTTCTCCAGGAGTGGCATGCCCCGAGGAACCAGCTTGTAGGACATTAAAAATGTGACTTCCTTGAAGTCCGTTACGACGTCGAGCGACCTAATGCGGTCGTGAACACCAGCGAGAAAATCGACGGCGGTCGAGATGACCAAGTGAATATGCATGAGGAGGATCCCCCGCGTCTCTATTGATGCAGCATCTAGCCTCCTGAGGTTGAGCTTGATATCCAAGGGACACGAGGCAGAACGCGTGGCGAAAACTGATGCCCACGGCAGAACTTCACCACCCACCGGTCGCATCAACGCGATGGCACGGGTCGAGCAGATATGAATCTTTGTCCACAGGAGGGGACATTGAAGAGCGACCCATCGCCAATACGTGCACACTTGTGAGATCACGACAGGGAAATTTCCGTCGGCATTCTCGTTGTCCACTCCCAACCTGAAGATGTAGTACAGGATGTCGGACGGCAAGCGTTCGATGGCGCGTAGGGAACGAATAGGCTTGGATAGACCAATGACTTTCGCCGGTGGCACAGCGTCTTCGGAGGGAGGGCGCAGAGCGACTGGAGCTGGGAACGTTACCATGTAGTCGCCATGAAAGATTGGAGCCATGTCATACGACGCCATGCTATCCTTGAAAATCGTGTAAGGGCAAACCAATGTCGATACCAGATACAACGACTTCACACCTGGAAGGAATTGGTACAGATTCCCGAGAATAAAGATATAGAGGTTGGAAAGGGTAATATTGACGAGGAGAGCCCTGGGGCTGCAGTTTATATGTACATGGCAAGTCAAATGAGTCCGCCACGAGGAGATCGTGGTGTGGACTAGATAATGACATGGAGGACAATGGGGTGTTTGCCTCAACTACTTGCTGCGAAAGTCTCGATACACACGACTCCATCGAAACGGTGGGAAGGTGAATTCGCGGGACGGACAATAAGAACATAACTCACCTACGTCGTTGTTCCAAGTGGACTGGTAAACCGAAATGACGCAGATGCCAGATGAGTGCTTACGGTGCACCAACACAGGGCCGCAAGGTTGTCGAAACAAAACACTGACATATTACGAGGCCCCACCTTAATGAGTGCATCTCAATCAAGAAGCTCTTCCAGCTCAATGTTGAAGACGAGCGACTCGGTTACCCCATACACAAAGCATGGCAGCACTTCATGTGGGACAAGCATTGAGTATCGTCTCATCACCCGAAAGTGCACCTGGATTAACTTGTTGGAATGGTGACAGGCTAGTTGGCAGCGTCCTATTCCGGTAGACAGAATATGTCGAACGGAGGCGAACTCCGAAGCTGGTGACAGCCGGTGACGCTCCTCGATTGTCCAATAATATTGAGATATTTGTAGTCAAGCGTGCTCCCAAGCCCCGAGGACTACATGTTTGACTCCGGAACCACCTGGCAACCCTACAGCATGTAGCCTAAAACAGCTCTAAGGCATGGAAACGCTTGGAGCATCTAATGAGACTACTGGCCCGCGAAACCTCAGCTTCAATGCTCCGCACTCGAAAAACAGTTTCCGGACTCACCCACCAATCAAAGCACCGTAGATTGCGTATATATGAACGAAACTTGGACGAACTGTGATAGATCGGGCGAGGCGGGCTGGATCATCGTTTCTGTACTATATATGTGGGAGACAAGACTAAACCGAACAAGGCGGGTTCTTGGAGACGCTTCTGGGGATAGGCTTGGTTTTTTCTTTGTTTTCCATCTCGCCATTGCCTCTACATAAGCCTCCTTTCCTTTGCCCGACCCCTGTCGTTCGTTATCCAGGCTTTCGTGCTTACCAGCATGTTTGGCCGTCTGTCTTTACTTGTTTCTTGCATCTACATTTTACTGGTGCCGTCGTTCACTAACGCGCTTGGTACCTCCTGTATTGCCCCCCTGACCGCAGGCACAGCAACTCCTCAGGACCCTTACTGGCTGGAGACCATAAAGCACCAAGGAATATCCGCGTTCAACCCTGACCCCTCTACATACCAGGTTTTCCGAAATGTAAAGGACTTCGGAGCCAAAGGCGACGGTGTGACGGACGACACAGATGCCATCAAGTGATTCTATTACGCCTCACTCACATTCGTATCTCAACTGAGCTTTGTTATCAGTGCTGCTATGTCGACCGGTGATCGCTGCGGTGGAGGCACATGCGGTTCCTCGACGTATGTCGCGCGTTTCTCCATAGCTACCTGCCATTAACAGCTTTGGCGCCTTTAGCATCACACCCGCCATCGTTTATTTCCCCCCTGGGTGCGCAACAACCGTATTAGGACGCCGTCCTGCGGTATTAACTCTATACTTGCAGTACATATCTCGTTTCTGCTCCAATCAACACATATTACTACACACAAATGATTGGAGACGCGAAGTGTCCCCCGACACTCCTTGCAGACCCCGGTTTCACAGGGAAAGCTGTCATTGGTAAGAAGCAAAACACGCGTTAGACCTTTTCTGATTCCTAGCTAGACGCGGATCCTTACTTGGCTGATGGCTCGCAATGGTTTATCAACCAGAACAACTTGTGAGTTTAGGGGACGACCGACAACTGAGCTAAAACCCCCTTTTAACGTGTACAGCTACCGATCAGTGCGTAACTTGGTCATCGACCTCCGTCAAATGCCTGCCACAGCCCCTGCCATCGGTCTTCACTGGCAAGTTTCCCAAGCCACTTCTTTGATCAATGTCGTCGTAGAGATGTCAAACGAAAACGGGACGCAGCACCAAGGTTTGATATCACTCATTCGGCGGTGTAGAAGTGGCTAAATGCTCGTTGCCAGGACTCTACATGGAAAATGGCAGGTAAGTTACACCCTTGCGTAATGTGCAGATTGGCTGATTACCTCTCGCAGCGGTGGCTTCATGGGCGGTAGGTCATTTGTAGATGAAACAACCACGCGAATTTCTCACCTGATCAATTACTAGACATAGTATTCAACGGAGGTAGGTGGAAAGAAATGTCTCAGCTGCCAGCCTACATAATGCAATTTAGGCTTGAATGGTATTTACGTCGGAAATCAGCAGTTCACCGTCCGGAATATAACTATAAATGATGCCCAAGTTGGTAAGGATGCCTCCCCATTTTTTCCTCTGTGGCGCCATAATTTTGAGTCTTTTAAGCTATCGCTGTCCCATGGAATTGGGGTAAGTTTCCCAGCGCGTTATATGCACAAGCGACAGTTCCTCACCGTCAAGCAGGTTGGACATGGCAAGGGGTTTCGATCAACAACTGCACGGTATGCATTCTTCTCGCTTTGCCAGTACTCACTCACCCGTTATCAAAAGATTGGCTTTAACATTACCTCGGCTGCTGGGGTAAGTCAGCAGTTCCCGTGTTTTCTTTACGCTCAATGCCAGGCAAGGGTGTCGGTTCGGAAACAATCATCGACGCCGTAGTTATGGACACCGAAGTATTCATCTCGACAACGACGCCTGTCAACAGCTCCCTCGAAGGTGCCCTTGTATTGAACAATATCATGCTCCAGAATGTCCCAGTTGCGGTTGGCGTCCAAGACGGTGAAGTAGTACTCAAGGGTACCAACGACACTACTACCATCCAGTCTTGGGCCCAAGGCAACGTTTACAGCGGCACTGACGGCACGCCAGTTTTTACCCAGGGGCCAATACCAGGCCCACAGAAACCAGGAAACCTTCTTGACGCTGAGGGCAGAATCTTCGGCAAATCACATCCCCAGTACGCAGACTACGCTCTTGATCAAATAGTGAGCGTTAGGTCCATGGGTGCGACGGGGGATGGTGTCACGGATGACACTGTGGCCCTCCAGAACGTGTTCGACCAGGTATGCACTAAGACTCGTGCTACTGATAGTCATCGAGACTCAGCCACTTGCAGTACGCGGGTTGCAAGCTAATATTCTTCGATGCCGGAACCTACTACATCACCGATACGCTTATTATTCCTGCTGGCTCCCAAGTCGCGGGCGAAGCTTGGTCTGTCATCATGGGTGGAGGCTCGAAATTCCAGGATGAGCTCAACCCAAAGGCCGTGGTACAAATTGGCGAGGCTTGCCCTAGCAATCTACTCGGAATCAATGGTGTAGGACTTGACTGCTTGTTCGGTGCCAACGGGGTCCTTACACCCAGTGGCATCCTGGAGATCACTGATATCGTCTTCACCACTCGTGGACCCGGTGAGATGTCTTCCTTTGTTTCTCCACATTTTTTCTAATAGAGTTTTGAAGCTCCTGGTGCCATTGTTGTCGAGTGGAACGTGCGCGAGCCCTCCGGCGTTCAGGGCGGCGCAGGAATGTGGGATAGTCATATTCGGTATGCTACGCCATCCGACGTATGCAGCACAAGCTAATCATTTATATACGAACCAGGATCGGAGGAGGTATGTCTACTTGGCGAGAGCTCGCCTTTCACTGACATGATCTCTGTGCTAGCTGCGGGAACTGACTTACAGCTCGCTGAGTGTCCTGCGGGGTCACAAAGTCCCGACTGCATGGCAGCGTTCATGTCATTGCATCTGACACAAGGCTCTAGCGCCTATTTTGAGGTATTGGACCGTTCTGCTTATTGATTACGATTATTGAGTTTGTGATAGGGCACTTGGGTATGGACCGCCGACCACGACATGGAGGACCCTCAGCTCCGTCAAATTAACGTGTTTACCGGACGAGGTCTACTTTCCGAATCGCTTGGCCCTGTGTGGTTAATTGGAACAGGTAGGCTCATCATTTCTACTGATGCTTCCATGAAATGCTGAACAACTGCTCCTAGCTTGTGGGTTTGGTTATTTTATAAGTTTCGCGATATCTCATGCGTACAACAGCAGAACATGCCGCTCTCTATCAGTATAATTTGAACGGCGCCGAGAATCACTGGATTGGGTTTGCACAGACAGAGACGGTGAGCTCCATTGACTGGCCCCCAACAACTATCTGAGTCATGCCCGGGTTAGCCTTACTACCAACCAGTCCCGCAAGCCCCTGCACCTTACTCCATTAACAACAAGTATGCTGATCCAACCTTCGAGGGAACGGTCGGTAGGGCGTGGTCTATGTATGTCCAGAGGTCCTGGAGCATAACTCTTTTCGGTGAGTTGGTAACACAGTCTATCCAATCCCCTTCTAACACCATCCTAGGTGGAGGATTCTACAGTTTCTTCCAGGTAGTTGCACCTCCAGTCATTGACACCCTATTTCAACTGACGATGCCACACTTTTCCCACTGTAGAACTACTCCACCGCTTGTCTTACGAACGTGAGTTGCCAGACTCAGATTTTCAATGTAGACGATGCCTCTACGATCCAAGTCTACGGGTTTTCGACGGTCGGCACGGAGTACCAACTTAGTATTGATCAGAAGGGCATTATCAACGAAGCTAGCAACCCGACTGGATTCCAGCAGTCATTCGCCGCCTGGACTCGCTGGTGATCGATCAATATTTTTGAGTAGTGTTTTTTTTTATAAATTTTCTATCGAGCTTGGAGACCAGTACTGTGTTTGTTACATAGGCCGTTCGTACGTGCCATCACGAGATATAATATACATCGATGTGTAGTAGTTCTTGAAATTAGTGAAGATTCACCGGGAGGTAGGAAGGTATGACAGATCGCAAACGGTGTGAAAGGTAGACTGAACGCTCCAGTAAACAGCACCATTCACTAGTCACTAGTCACTACCGTAGCGGGGCATTCCGCGCATACACTTATGGCGTATGTAATATCTGCTCGTTTATTTCTGTGGTGCTGCCCCGCTTTATCACACTGCATTCTGCCACACTCACTGCTTATTGCCCGTCGCGCTCTGTCTATTGCATTTTACCACACCCACCATTTTCCCTGTTCTTCCCGTCGCATTATCCCCGGCTGCTACATGGTGGGGAGCTGGTTGTTAATCGACAGGCGCATGTACCAGCCAAGCAAATATATGCGTCCGACTTTTGTACCAAATATAGATAGGATTGTTTGTGACCACGCATCTTCCTCACCTCCTACGATTGTGTCACATCGTCAGGCCTCAGGTACGGCCATCCCCGCAGGACGTGCACCATAGTCTGGCTACCCACAAGCAGATTACACATTGTACTATACCAGTAGTGCTGTACGCAACCCCTGTATGGATTATGGATATGGACACAGCGCTCCTACCAGACCCTACACTTTATCCCTCCTCTGCTGGCACGAACACTACCTCACCTCCGAGTGCACATCCATCTCTTTGCAGGCCATTTAACCTCCAGCTGCAGGTGCCCAGCAATCAGGCGTGTACTTTGACTATTCTATCTTAGATTGGTCACCCTCCCGATTCTACTACCCCCACATCCAGCCATGATGTATGCGACCATGCCCTCACTTTCTCCCTCACCTACGCTTCAGCTCGGTGCTGCTGTGCCGGACAGCATACCAGATAAAAAGCAGGTGCGTGATTAGCTCAAGCTATTCATATTTCCACTCACCCGTGAGATTAGTGTGGGTCACACCAACAGCCTGAGGTGAGCAAAAAAACAGGGACGAAAATATTGGTAATCCAGCTTTCATTCTATTAGGCATATGTGACTGCTATAGACCATAGTACCCGGCCTCCCTTCATGCTCCACAAGTGCTTGTACGGCCTCGCCGCCTTGAATGCCCATGGTATACCCTTTTATCACCACAATGTCTGGCCTGGGCGTCACCGCGATAACAATGAGGTGAAGCTTGCTTTACGTAGTCCTCTGCTAGATGAGTTCAGAGCAAACAAGGCAAGTAAACGGGAGCGCAGGGTCCCCCGGGCCCACGGCTAACAACTTACAAAACTGCTGCGTAGGATATTTTTGGTTACGCGGTCGAATTCAGTAGTGAGCAGCATGGTTCACGGTTCACAACAAAGGTTGGAAACCGCAACATCAGAGGAGAAGCAAATTGTCTTTGATGAAATTGTCCTTCACAACGCCCTGCAGCTCATTCAGGAGGTCTTACGAAACTATGTATGTGTCAGCCTGGTTGTGGGAGGAGAGTTTGACCGAACTATGCACATTTTCAGGTTGCCCAGAAATTGTTTGAGCATGGAACCCGAGTGCAGAAGACCATACTGGCTAATATGATGCAAGGTCATGTTCTGGCGTTATCTCCTCAAATGTATGGTTTCAATGTCCTCCAAAAGGCAAGTGGTACCTGTCGCATTAGCAGTGTCCACTTGACAAAAGCAAATTCAGGCTGTTTGAGTTTATTTGCCAGAGAAACATGGGGCCTGCATGAAAGAACTCGATCCTCACGTGCTCAAGCGCGTCAAGGATGCGAATGGCATGCATGTGTGGCTTTAAAAATCATTGAAGTTATGTCAACTGAAAGTCTGTTCCCGGTTGTGTAGGTTATCCAAAAATCGATTGAACGCGTTGCTTCCGGGCGGCTTGGCCTTATCAGTGCATTCCGTGGGAACGTTTATGACCTGTACTCATCTGTATGGATGTTGCGTACTTCAGCGATGCTTCGAGCACCTACCCGAGGACCAAACGAGGCCATTGATGGACGAGCTGTGCAACTACATGATCAACCTGATGCAAGACGAGTTTGGCTTACGCACGCTGCACAAGTTCCCGCATACCACCGCTATCACGATTGGCGCTCTGGGCTGAAGAAGAAACCCTGCAGTGCGACAAAGTGTCGTCCTCGGGCCTCTCGACCGCATCGTGTGATGTAGGTACCCGTTAGGCTCTATGGCCTACCTAACTCTATTGCGGGCCCCTCAAAATGATTGAATGCTAGACAACGTTCGTGATCGTCTCGTTAAGAAACTCATACCTATATAGATCGCATAGTTTTCTATGTTCTACGCACACATTTCATCGCTGTTTCGTTTGAACTTACATGTGAAGTCCAATAGCATGAAGCACAATATCCAGGTTATATGGTGGTGCACAAGGTTTCTATGCCATCATTATCTAAGTAACGCGGAGGGTGTGATGAAACGCGATAGACAGAACGCGACGGGGGAGGAAAACGCGATGCGTGTAGAATGGTGCGACAAAGCGCGGCAAAAATAAAAGTGCAGATTCTACGCCATATACACACACCTCTGGTATAGTATTCCACACATTCAATTGGGTTAGGGTGACGTTCGGAGCACAATCACGCGCAACCACGTTCAAGAAAGGGTATACAAAGGATCGTCAATGCTTCGAATACTCCGTGTCGGCTTGTACAAATTGTCAACTACGAATTTTCCATCTATCCAAGCAGTGAGCAAATTTGAAACTGTGTGGAGATCGAGGAGGATCGATAGCCGACACTTATGGTGATGACTCACTGGGTCCGTCGTTCTCGTCAGCCCGCCAATTGGCGTCTTGAATATCCTTTGCGACACCAGTGAGGACGTGTCTCTTGACCAACCTTTCCCTTGCGACTTCCCAATCGACGTCTATCTACCACCGTTCATCCATCGCTTCGGCAGCTGCTCTCCACACATCAACATCAAGCATCGTGTACAAACCTTCGATGACTACGATACGGTGGTGAGGATAAACAGCCACTGCATCAGGCGTTGGGTCTTTGAGTGCATGGTCAAACGAGGGAGCGGTGATCACTGCAGCGTGCTCGCTAGGGGCACGCAAGAGGTGAACGAACGAGACGTAGGCCTGGCCGTCAAACGTCCAATGCGCTCCACGACGATCGTGGGCCAATTTGGGATTATCCATGGTATCGAGCTGTGCACGAGTCAGGTGCCAGCCGTCGAGACCTATCATAATAGCCTGTGGAAGCGGAGTTGCACTTGCGTGTCTAGCGTTTTGCCTTTGCCAACAGGGTATTAACGTGGTCGACAACCAAGACAGCTAGCGTGGATTTCCCAGAAGCAGGGAACCCGGCGATTGCAACGAGTAGTCGGGCGTTTGGCGGTATTCTGGCGGTCGCAGTGAATGTCACCGATATCGCCCAGTGAACGTCTGAAAGCCGTTGACTTACGAACCTAGCTTGCTGACGAGGACTGCTGCCAGTTCCTTAGCTGTTTTGTCCATGGTATACAGTGGGACCGTAATATTGCAATAGAACTCTCGTTACCAGGTGGAACTTCAACCTGAATATACACCTGATGCACTTCGGAATACTATACTGAGGGTATCGAAAATAGGGTAATACTCGGTCTGTTATCACTCCACGAAGCATTCCTGCCATGCGTCCCCATGAGCCATATCGCTCAGATCTAACTCCATTCCACCTCTCGGGATCATCAGCGTGTTTCGTAACAACCGAAGTGACGACCGATATGTCAAGGGAACCCATAACAACAAGCGATTCTGAGGTCCCACAATCCATCCGTCGGGCTCTACTCGAATCAAATCTCGCCAGTCCTTGACGTCACCAACACCGTCGAAAAGTTTCTCGGCATCGCGCAATGAGTGATCTGGGGTAAACGAGAAATATACTGGATATTTTTTAACGCGTTTGATATCGCATCGTGGATCATCCGGAGAGATTGCGTTCAAGGGATCAGGGTGGAGTTTACGTGTCGTGTCTATGTCTGTGTCGTGTGTCAAGAAAAGTTCGAATGAAAGTGACACAGTGTACTTACTTTCTGGAGGGAAAGAAATGGGTGCCGTGTGTCCGTGGAGAGGACAGTCTTCCAGGTCCCACACACGTACTGTACAATCCCGAGAACTAGATATGACGTGCTTGCCGTCCGGCGAGAAGGCAACCGACTCGACCGCACCAGTGTGTCCCTTCAGAGGTCACCAATGGGTGTGCCCGTTCGGGAGTCCCAAAGACGAATGGTATGATCATCGGAGCCTGAGGCGATTCGTGTGCCGTCAGGCGAGAAGACAAACCGACCTCACCCAGTGCTCATGGCCCTTCAAGAGCCCGAAGCATTTTTTGCGCTTCCGCATCCCATAGATACACAGAATCGATGTCACTGCCTGAGATGATCGTCCTTGCCGTCGGGAGAGAATGCAACCCCGCAGATCCATCCATCAGGCCCAGTAGCGGGCTACCTATTTGCGAACCAGTTTCCACATCCCATATACGGAGAGTGGAATCATGGGCGCACGAGGCCAATCGCTTGCCATCCGGTGAGAAAGTAACCCCGCAAACACATTCAGTGTGACCCTTCAATGGAGTAACCTATCTCCTTTGCCTGTTGCTACATCCCACATGCGAATGGTGCAGTCGTATGAGCTAGAAGCAAGGCGCGTCCCATCGGGTGAAAAAGCAACGCAGCACACTACCGTCAGTGTGCCCTTCAAGAGGGTGCACCAATTGGTGTCCCATCCTTCACATCCCATAAACGGACAGTTTCATCTTCTGAGCCTGAGGCAATCCGGTTGCCATGTGGTGAGAAGGCGATGGCGTAAACCGGGCTTGTGTGCCCTCGGAAAGCATTGCCGATTGAACACCCGTCTTCGCATCCACAGGCATACCGTGTCGTCGCCTGGAGTTGACAGAATTTGCAGGGCCATCCGGGAGACAGCAACCGGAAAGCAAGGCGCCAGCATGCCCTTCGGTAAAGTTTCCCGACTTGCAACCCGCTTTCTTACGTCCCACACACGTAGCGTGTAATCGTCCGAACCAGATACAACACGTCTGCCATCCGGCGAAAATGCAACAGATTGAACGATGTTCGTGTGCCCCACAAATGGAGTTCCGCCTGTTGTCTTGTTTCTGCATCCCATAGACGGATAGTTCCATCTTCTGAGCCCGACGCTATCCATTTATCGCCCGGTGAGAAAGTAACCAAGTGGACCCCCCGTCAGTGTTGTCCTTTCAGAGGCTCGCCCGCTTGTGCGTAAGTCTCTCCATCCACAACGTATGGTCTCATCCTCTGAACCCGATGCAATGCACTTCCCGTCGTATGAGAATGCCAGACCAACAACTTCGTCAGTATGGCCTTCTAATGTGGCAACATGTGAACCATCTCCCACTTCCCATACTCGGATGGTGTTGTCATCAGAGCCGATAAGATCCGTTTGGCCATCAAGGAGAAGAAGACGACCGACGTTTACTATGGCCGTGTGTCCTTCCAAGGATGAACCGAGCCTAGTGCCGGGCTTTCCAAAATCCCAGACACAGACAGTCTTGTTTCGGATGACGCATGACGCCAGCAGGTTACCATCAGGAGAAAAACCGCGGACCCATAGTATACCAGCCGTGTGCCCCTTGAGGGGACTATCACGCTGGGTGCCTGTGGCCCTGCATCCCAAGACGGATTGTTTCGTCATCAGAAACTCGAGGCAAGGAGTTTGCCATCGGGAGAAAATGCGACACAGAGAACAGTGTCAGTATGCCCGTCTATTTCTTTCCCCACTTGCAGTCCAGTCTCAGCATCCCATATCCGAACCGTCAGGTCGTCCGAACACGATACAATCCGCTTTCCCGTCGGGAGAGAACGCGACACACCATACAAAGGAAGTGTGACCTTCCTAACCATTTGAACATTTGACCAATCCAGGTCGCGCCTCGAGCAAGATGGGGCAGTCGGGTAAATTTCTTGGAAAACCGTGTGGCAAAAACAGAATTGGCAGGCGAGAATGGAAGCGCAGATAAGTACAAATGTGGTGTGCTCTGCGCAATGGTGCTGCCAAAGCGCCTCACGAATTTAATAGTGTCTCTCGCAACAGCTACGGCGTCCTTCGTAGCCATTGTGGTTCTATCAGGGTTGAAGTTAACAAACGCCTCACGTGGGAACAACCGACTTACATCTAGCCAACCGAGTATAACTGTTAGAGCTTCAGGAACGTTGCTAAGGGCGTCGAGAAGACCTAATGCCTCCAGCCAAACAACACTCGCTCGTTGGCAAGTAACGCTTTCACCTCTGTGGCGAGGCGAGGGGTGAACTTCGTTTCCCTAACGTGGCAATGCCAGAATCGACAGGAGTACGATAGATGATCAGGAAGCACTCCTTTATGCGCTCGGCCAGGTCACTGATCTTAGAGTTGCGTGTGTACGAACTTTCCAACCTGCAAATAGTTGAACCGCAAGCTTCTTGCATGACATGAAGGGACGCAGACGCTAGGTTCGCGTGCACGTTCGAAACATCGACATGGAATTTCTCACTCCGCTTCTCATCTGTCAGAAAATCATAGAAAGATGAGTGCAAGGGCCGAACAGGTATGGATGTATCAGCGACAGCCGCTGAACAGGGAAGCCATGGAAGTAAGAATGACTTCCACCTTGAAGTGGTCTGTGCGATCGATGAAAACACCACGCATTGTATTCAAGGATGCCAGTGAAAGCGGTTCCAATGGTCCACATGATTGTCGCATGACAGAGTGGAAGCGAGCCAATGCCTTTGGAGAGTCGTCCATGATATCTGACAGAATAACGCGGTTACATTTCATCCAGAAGAGGTTTGCCAGCTCCGGGTGTGATAGAAATGAGGTCTTCGAACCTCTCCTTGGGAGTAATACCGGCTTTGTACGATCTGATGAACTCACAGGCAAGACGAGACCATTCGAATAGGCCATCAGATTTCTGAGCAAGGAGAGTAACGTCCTGGTCGTTGAAGTCATCGCCCGAGTTGCGCAGCTTTTCGGAGATATACATGCGTATATCGCGTTCAGTTGACTCAGGAGGAATAGTATCCATAGGCCGGAGTTTCACGTGCGAAGAGCCGGACAACGCGGTTTGTATGTCAGGTAGCGGGCGAGAAGAGATTAGAATACGAATACTGGAAGGGAATTCTGCAATCGGGGTTGACGCAAGAATTTTAAGAATATGCTCCCGGCTTGCCTCCCCACCACTCTCATCTATCCCATCAATGACAATCACAACATTTCCCAGCGCAGTGTCTGTAACTTTCGACAGAGGTTCTTGAATTAGCTTCTTCCACTGTTGGGTGACATCGGGGGTAGTCTTAAGCGAGGGGGTCACTGACAATCGCTCCAGCCAGCGCTGCCCTGAACAGTAAATCGCGACCAGCCATGTCACGTGCGGATAGTGGTGAAACATCTTCTCGTGGCGAACGTTCCGTTTGACGATCGCGAGCGAAGCAAAAGCACGAACCGAGTCTCCCCAAGTCCTGGAATGTCATAGCGACGGTATGAGCGATGCTTGATTTGCCTGTACCTGCTTGGCCGAAAAGCCAGAACACGCGCGGAAGAGTCAACTCCCGGGCTATTACATCCAATCCACGATCTCCGAAAGAATTTTCGGTCCTCGTGCCCTCGAGGCATTTCTTGGTGGTGTTTAGCCCCGCACCGGCTGCGTACGCCAGTCCATCCAGCTGCAAATCTTCTCCTAGGGAACAGGTACAGCGAACTCAGAGCACAACGAAATGAATGGGTTGACAGCTTACCAATGCGGCCGGTGTCTTGAAGGATGTCCCGTACGGCGACATCGCGGAATCGCTGCATTACACCATCCAGTGCATCATTGTAGCGAGTGACGACGGTTGTCGTTTCGGACAGAACATTCTTTTCGAGCCTCATCCCTAACGCAGCGTGGTCAGAATTGGCGATTAGTATCAGGTAAGAAAGAGATCAACATACAAAAATTCTTCGTTTCGGAATAATTATTGATGAACTGAGAACACTCTTGGCATTATTTGCGCTAGTTTGCGGCTAGTGTGTCTTTCATGGAGGTCACCCTAGCAAGCACTCCATCTCCCAAGAGAAACTGATAACGCTTGAGACTTTGGTAAGAAGGTCATGTATAGCAGCGTCGAGATTTGCTTGTGCAATTATCAACTAATAACGGGCAAGACCCTGAATCGATGTGCAGAAGAAATCATGAACTAGCACTACGTTGGCAGCGGTCGTCAAAGCCGCCAATGCAATTGCGGCATACGGATGAAGCTATATACACTTCAGACCAATTCTGGAAAGCTAAGTGTTTGGACACCGCTCACCTTAGCGACAGTGGGTCACAGCCGAGTTGAAGATTTTCAAAGGTGCCAAGTAAGAGTCTACGGTGTCAATCTTATTCATTGCTGTATTTGCCATTGTCGACCGTGTTTGCGGCGTTTTGTGCAAAGACCCGGAATGAGATTCAACTTGTCCCACACCCTTCTGTGCATTGTGATTGCTTGATCCACGGTCACGTGACCACGCCTTTTGTAGTATTCGCAGACTCGTCCTAATGGTACACATAGTCAATGATCACGACATTTCGCGAGCTTTTTTGAAGGGACTGGGACGTGCCTTTGGGGTCTCACGAATCCCAGGCGCTGGCGATTGGCTACCTTGAGATTCCGTTTGTACGGACAACTGAACGGTTGTCGAAACCACACGATCACCCCCGCTTTCTTGCACCTCAATTGCCCCCTTCTGACCGTCCTTGAGTGACTAGTGGAGGGTCGCGAATGCTTTAATCACATCGGCATGATGCATCTTCATGGCACTCCGTACATCGAACAAGGCACGTACCCGTCGTCCCCCTCCAAGCCAACTGGGCCATGATGAAGACCCTTCCTTACTGTGAGGAACCTGCTTAGCCTGAGTTTCATCCGAATTGGCGCTATTTTTCTGCGAGGAAGTATATCTGAGCGACTAGAAAGCGATCGAGGCGATCGGCGTACTGCATGTTTTCGAAAACTGAAAAAACGTTTCTCTGTAGGCGTTTCTTGACCCATTCTTCGTATATCCGGCTGGCAAGTTGAGTATTGTTGGGCGAAGGGCGAATGTATTGAAAGGCGTGGTCCTCCGGTTCGGCCCAAACGTTGCACAGCCAGGCACTCAGCGCTTGGCAATCATCAGGGCTGCGTATGCATTAGGTACATGTTCAGTGACCTGACCTGAGGACAGTCGTGTAAACTTTTGTCACCGACGAGGCTATGCCAGCCAGCCTCCGCACCTGACTAGACAGTGCTGTGACTGCGACGACCAACGTCCCAACCCAAATCTTGCATGAAAGTGAGCACCAAGGCATGTTGAGAAGGTATGACTCGGCCACGACAGGCTGGACAGTGACTGACTGACTCCTTCATCATCGGGCAGAGCGAACCCAAAGACCATACAGGACAAGGTCCTCGTCGGATATCAGGGGTGGTGAGTGTCCACACCTCAACCCCACTTCGGATGGCGGTCAAGAGCCCAATCGCATCTTGGAAACCGGGACACGGTATTCCACACGGGCAATAGTCACTGACTGCTAATTTCCAGGTTCACTTGTGCAGGCGACGGCGAGCCCATCTATCCAGGTATACATTCCAGCTGACTGTCGGTTCCAAACTGATGCACCTTATCTCCGTTCAAACATTTACCCCTCATCCAACACACCTGCAGGGCACCACGGATGGCTTCACTGGACCGACGGCATTATTTCTCAAGGTGGTCGCCCCAACGTCGACCTATGGCCAGACACCTCCGAGTACTCCCCTTCGGAGCTGTTCCCTATACCAGGGCTCAACATGGCAGATGGTGAACCGGCCGTCGTATTCTCGTCGCGTCACCCAAAGACAGTCAGGCGCCATTTCCATTGGATGGCCCTCCACGGTGTCGATGGCGCGTTTCTGCAACGCTTTGCGGGCCAATGTGATTTGGAGATGGGGAATCACGGAATACGGCGTGTCAGGGACGAAGTCGGGGAGCGCGTCAGGGAAGCTGCGGAAGCGGAGGGTAGAGTTTTGCCATCATGTTCGTTCGAACAATTTATGTGGCCTTTCCCTTCTCACTGACTTGTGTTGGGCATGAATTGGTTCAGGTACGATGTCTCGGGTGTATCCCCTGACCGCATCCAACGAGTCCTAGAACAAGATTGGATCCATCTTCTTCGCGACCAGCGCATACTTGACAGTCCCAACTACCTACGCGAAAAGGAACGACCAGTAGTCGCCTTGTGGGGTAGGTCCCACTGTCGCACTTCTCGAAGTGTTGTGATAGCTGTTTCCTACATAGGTTTCGGCTTCAATGACCGTAACCACACACCTGAGCTCGTGCGCTCAATCGGCACATTTTTCCGTTCAACACTCCTGGCGGGATATACCTTATGGCAGGCGTGCCAGGACATTGGAGGACATCGACATCCGACGCGGATCGTAATCCTGGGTTCGTGAGTATGTGGACAGAGGTTTTTGACGCTATCAGTCCGTGGACCATTGGAAGGTATGGTAATGAGGAAGACGCAGACCGATGGGGAGAAGAGCGTGTTAAGGCGGATGCAGATTACCTCAGGAGTATCGCAAACGAGACAGGTAAGAAAGTAGACTATATCCTGTCGTCTTGCCCGGTGGGAGCGTACGTGTCCTCTCTGCTGTATTTTTCACATTTGAAGCTCATTTATGCAGGGATACAACCTCTCCAAGGGAAAATGGGGCCTTAATGGCATTAAACGTAACGGTGGCAGATTCCTATGGAAGCAAATTTACAATGCTCGCCGTGCGGGAGTGCGCACGATCTATGGAGCCATGTGGGACGAGTACGTTCTTCCCGTTTGATGCTACCAACGTTTTCATGACAAGCCGTCGCCTTTACCTTGCTTTCTGTGTAGATACGATGAAGGCACAGTATTTATGCCCGTCGTGTCCAGATCCCACAACTGCCTGTGCACCGTGATTTCAATTACATAGCACTCGATGTAGATGGATGCGACCTTCCCTCGGATTGGTACATGCGCATTGCTGGGTTCGCTGCGGAGGGTTTTCACGGAGAACGCGTTCTCACGGAGACTTTCCCTGTCAAGGAGTTGCAAGATTATTGGTCGACAAGACCACACTATGAAAACGTTGGCGCTGAAATACACACAGTCGAAGCAGACCCACCGCATCATGCGTGGCAGGATGCAGAAGCGAGGGATGCCATCGACGATGCACCTCCTCCTTACTCAATTGAGGATGTCGTCCAAAAGTCGCAACATATATCACTTGCTACCGGCAGGAGTAACACCGCAGCCATGAACGCACCGCTTCCGTCTGGTCCGCCACCCCTGTCCCAGCCAGGAATCCTTCTATCTCCGCATCGTCCATCCCAACGTCGATGTCAATGACAGCGGGTGGCAGCCCTCAATCACCCCAGTCAATCCCGCAGTCTGCACGCCCGGTTCCGGTCAACATGTCTACTCGCCCGATAGTTTCCGCGCAACCGCCGCCTCCTACGAACGTATCAAGTCGCCCCACATCTGTCACTGCATCTGCACCCCCACCAGGATCACTCTCTTTTTCGACAACGCCTCACTTGCATCACTCATCCGATGGTGGACCAGAGATGCCTATGCCTAGCTCTACGACGCCATTGGCATCGCCGTCCCAGGCGCACCCCTCCCGTCCGTCCACTGCATCTTCCCAATTAGTGGGAAGACCAGTCTCTCCGCCATACAACCCTTCAGCGGGACGGCCACAGGACCTATACGCCATACCCTACTTGCCGTCAGGTGGATGGAGTAGTGGACAGGGACACAGTCACGTGGACTTCCCTGCACCGATGCCCGCCCCTGAACACTATGCATATCCGAACCAGAGCAATCCACCTCCGATGGGGCCGCACTTGCCTCATCGCTATGGCAGCTCACCAGCCCCACCGATGCGTCCCCACTCACACTCTTCCTATGCAAGTCTACCAGGACCGAGCTCTCCACCACCACCAATTCCGCCCCGTGGGTATCTGTCCTTTGTGTCTGTGCCTATCCTTTTCTCTTTCCTAGTGCTGACATACTATTGGTGATTGCATGGCCTTCAACTGATGGGCATTGAAGGCCCACCGATCCATCCTCAGTCGTCTGGGTACTATCCGCCTTATGTGCAGGGCTCGTCCTATGGCGGCGCCACGTATGCCGACTACAACTACAATCCGAACGGTTATAACAACGGGAACACGACAGCAGGGACGCTGACGGGGAAAGCACTGAGTGTCGTTGAGAGCGTCGCAGGCAGGGACGCGAGATCCCAGCTTGAAAGAGGGGTGAAGACACTGGCAAATAGTGAGTATCCTAAAACTATGGTATCTCTGTGGGCGATGACATTGGACCACTTTACTTTTCACAGCAGGATCCTCGATATTGAACAAGTTCAAGTGAGGGAAACGTTTCCGTGCGAACTATCGCGTGTACCAGGAATGAAGTGATAGGAGGTTACAATACTCGTGTTCTGTACACACTTGTTTCTGTTTCGATTGACAGCTTACAGACAAGTGTATTGATGTTGTAGGATGTGACCACACTAAGTAGTCGCTTCAAGAATTGATTGGACAGCATTAGACGTTCCTTGCATCCTGATGTCATCTTTCCAGTGGATGCAATCGATTCAAAGGAGATCTTATGTAAGCCCAGCACTGAATAAGGAAGAGTACGTCTAGCCCATGTGTGAGTAAGTAGAGTGTGGAATGCCTCTTGCTTTTGCACACTCTGCCACGAGTTCCCTCATCTTCGAAAAGGGCTGAACATTCTCAAGTCAGACTAGATCCACTGTACATTTTTTTACTGTGAAAGTGTGTTTTCAATGATGGGAAATAAAGTGTTTCAGTGACACACGCTGACGGACTTGGTATGTCCACACCCCGACGATGGGGAGGAACACCGACTCGGAGAAACGGCTTAAGGCCTAGAATCACATTTCGAAGTAAGAAATACAATAAAAAACCCCGTGATAAAGAAGACGGCGCGTATTCATACAGACTCCTTGCAGACGGTAAAGGTGCTGTCAGTGTGGAATCAAGATGCAACACATAGAATACAGTGCTAGAACACAACCATCCGGAAATTTACATTATCAAGCAGCATCCACATTGCTGCTGTTCCCCCCTCTCTCGATCATGCTGAATCTGCTGCCTGGGTCGACGCTGTTCCGGGATATCTCCTAATGCACGCTCGTTAGTATAGTAGCCTTGATGCGCTTCATCCATGTGTTGATATATAGTGTTTCGGGTGAAAATCCCCAAGCATCTCCAGCAGATGTGAGCACCACATCTTTTCCAAGTTAGCGGTCTTACTGGCCAAGAACAAGTCTAAGTACCTACCTGCACTCCACGTGATTGCATCCGTCCAATTTCTCTATCGGTACGTTGCACTGTGGACACCTCTTGATGCGCTGGCCTTGTGCTGCAATCCAGGCTTCATTCCGCCGGTCTTCTTCAGCGTGGCGTCGCCTGACTTCGGCACACCGCTGAAGTCCATCATGGGATTTACCGCATGATGAACAAACGTCCGAGAAACAGGACGGGCAGCGAAGGGTCATTCGAGCATCAGGGCCGGTGGAACGATAGATCTGCATGCAGCCAGGGGTTTTGCAACACTTAAATTGCGTCGGACGCTTAGCGAGGTAGGAAGTGAATGTGACCTCGAGTAAGCGGTTGAATGACACAGGTGGGAGGAAGCGTTTGATGGTTGGAATGGGAATGGGGACACCGCAGCGGTCATCATCACTGCAGCATTTCAGCGGGAAACGGGAGGCTTCAAGTGCAGAAGATAGGAAGTGACGGAGACATACGACGCAGTAAGCATGTCCACATCCCAGATGAAATGGGACAGAGATATCACCCAAACAAACCGGGCATGCTGTCTCGCTTCCTGACGCAGCCAAAGGCCCTTGATCATTTCTTACTACGCCCTGCATGATATTGTTTAATAACTGCCGCGCTTCTGCTCTAAGGGGAATAATGATCCTCCTAGATGTTATGTCGAGCTTGACAGCGTTCTCGCCAAATTTTTCCTTCAGTTGAGCTAGCCCCCACCAACGATCAAGCTTCGGATTGCTTGGGGTGGGATGGGGACCGGATCGTCCATAGATGACAGTCTGGCGAGTTCTTCGTCGATCATCTCTCGTGCACGTGCAGTCGACGCCGCTGAGCCGTAGACCTTTATTGTCTGGGTTTTCCAGTCTACACGCATATAAGCTCCGGTTTCGATATACACCTTCTTCGGAAATTTGCTTTTGGCTAAATCCCTATGCCAACCTTGCACAATTTGACCTCTAGCTAAATCCTCGACCTTGACCTTTAACGCTCCAAGAGCATGATTTTGAGATCCGCTCAGGCGTATGCGTACAGTACTTTCGTACCTGTACATGTTCAACCTACACGCTTGCGGATCTTCGACGCTATCCATCAAGGCGTCCCACTGAGTTTTCTGTGCAGTGTATTGTTCTTGATCGAGGGATATAGTAAAATCCATTGGAGGCGGGACACGCAGCCACATCCCAGCATCTGTGCCATATTTGCTGTCCTTGAGTGATTTCCTAACAGCGAGAGCATTGTCTCTGGAGGAGAAGCGAGCATTGATGTAAAGAATACCGTTCCGGTCGGGAGTCGATGAGCGGTCAAGGGATCGAATACTTCCTGGGGCGATCCGTGATATAACGTTACGAAGGTGATCACCGACTTCACCAACACTAAGTGAGGGTGTATTTTCTAGTCGTTTCACCGAATTTGACCCCGAAAAGTTCACCACTTCCGCATCACCAGTGCCTGGGGGAAAGTTTCTGATGAGGATGGTCCCGAGTCCAAGCCGTACATGAGTGCGGTTGGAAGCCTCGTTCATTCGAGCTTTGATGCAATGATTCTTGAAATTGCGGCCATTTAATTCGCGGACTTTAGCTTGAGCAGCAGCCGCGTCCATGTACTTCACGGCATATTGCACAGCAGAGCAGCGCCATGACAGAGTCAAGGTGGCGGCATTTTGCGGCGATGACGCGGCCATCCCCTCTAATGTGTTCGGTGCTAAAACATCGACGTCAAGTCCATTGTCTTGACAAATCTCAAATAAATCCCATCCCAGTTGTTCATCCGTCATAATTTCGGCCTCGACTTTCCCTCCGCCGGCCTTCTTGACACCGACGAAGTAATAGCGATTGGGATCCACCCCTTGTTGCGACACTAACGCATGGATATAATCCTCCGTTGCGTCTGGGGGAATATTCCTCACACGCAACGTGCATGACTCGAAACCAGTGGTAAGATCCACAATGTCTAGTCCAGCGCCGTAGGTAACGATGGAGCCTTGCACGACCCGGCCCATTGTTTCAGCTGCCTCTTTCTCAGCTGCCCTTGGATCGGTCGGACCCTAAAAAAAACACAACCTCGTGAGTTCAAAAACCAGCGTGCACAATTATGTACGGACA